>JAMKCH010041201.1:0-13763 GCA_023653785.1 Ophioderma brevispina | reverse complement strand
TTTTGTTATGTTACTTTTCCCCCTTTTAACTACCGCACGAGCGGGGGACCTTTGTGTTTGAGAACCACCTTGTTGAATTTTGTCTTTTTCTTCCAAGCATGTTCAAATTAATCATTATTGGGTGGTGGTGGTGGGAGCGGCATTCGCTCCCTATGGGTTTTCTTACCTCCCATAGCTTAACCAACTTGTTCCTGACACATGTTAAGGTGCTGGATCTCATAATGTGCTAAAATGGACCTTTCCTGGTGTAAACTGGAAATTCAGTTTTTTATCAAACTGCCATTCTTCAACAGCACATTTTCCCTATCCCTCTATTTTATTTTTGTTAGAGAATAAGACCCACATTGTATTAAGATAAAAGATAATGACTGCTTTCACAATATAAGTATGATGATATGCATGCAAAATTTAGTGTGTGGTTTGACATTGTCTGTTCACTTGTACCCCATTTTCAAGTGGTTCTTAAACAAACATCAATTATTGCCTTTAGCAAGCAATTTGTCAATTTGAATTATTTAGGTCCTAAGATTATTGGAATAAAACATTTATTGTTATTGCTCACAAGAGGTAACTAAGTTTTTTGGTTTTACAGCAATGTTCATGCAAGTACAGTCATTGTCCGTATACACATTTTAGATGAAACCCACCAAATTTTAATATTATAATTTGGGGTTTAAACAAGAAATGACATATTCCACTTGTGACTATATTTTTAGGGAAATACAGTGTGGGAAGTCGGCTTTAACTGGTACACACTAACATTAGGCAAAATCATACAATATGAGGCTAAGGAAGCACCGGTCAAATTTCAATTTGGTCCGAAATAATCACTGTTTAAAATAAACATTATACATCCGTCCACATCACAACAAACCACTTTCATAAAAAATATCCATGTGCTCCAATATGAAATATGCATATGGGGGGTACCACCATTTCAGTTATTTTTGGTTAGGGCAGTATTTGGTATACTAAAACTCCAATGAGTTATGTGTCCTATATGCTCTTTAAATTAATGCCAGAATCACTAAAATGTGTCCGTTCACCCCCATTTGTCACATCCTCAAAAAGGAGTTTTTTGATAAAAATCCTACTCATCAACTAACTTGTTGATTGGCTTTTTTCACTTATATGGGTTAATTTTATAATGTCATTAGGTTTGTTTATGTTTTTCAGAACCATTTCTATTTTTACTTTTTCATTAACTTGTCTTTTTAGCCTTGCTCAGTAATGCATGGGCTTCTCAACATAATTGAAGCAAAGAGGCAGGAAAACATTTTAAATTAACAAAATGTATAGGGTACGTGTCAAAAAAAATTCAGTGGACTGAATAAAACAATTCTTCAGATAAAACAACTACTCATAATAATGCAATTGTCCGTTCACAAGAAAGAAATGTCACATCCACCCTTAAAACTAGCCAATATACTACTGATTCCCAATAAAAGTGTTTTGAAGTGTTAAATCTTCAAGCACTCTTTGGTTGAAAACACTTTTATTCAACATCATTAGTTGTCCGTTCACATTGTAATATGTCACATCCAACTTTTTACAAACGTTGATATCAATTATCTATTTATCCTGGCCAGCTGGCATTATTTGTCCCTATTACCTATACCAAGATGTTTAAACCATTGAATTATCAGAGCCATTCATTGATTATTTTCAGTGTGAAGTAAACTATTAGTAGTCAAATCCCATTTTTGGTCACAAAATACACCTCGAATTTGCCATATATCTGTGAAATAACAACCAAATTTATTCAAATTTGTCCTAGAGGAAGCCTGGGGTATACTTTCTGTTGCCCAATGTCCATTATCATTATATGGACAAGTCAATGTACATAATTCATTTGTAATTTAGAATTCTTTTCAACAAAATTACCAAAAATTAAACAACTTGAATTTTGTTTGAGAGGGGTGAAAAATTAAGCTTGCCAGAGGTATTTTTATGAAAACCTGTAGCCTTGGCAAGAAGAAAATGAGTAGTAAACCACTTTTAACTCACTTTGAAAAATTGACCCCTCAGTTGACAAAAAGTGGTGCCTAATTGTGAAATGGGCCTACAGCGGTGGAAGAAAATTCATTAATCCACTCTACCGTCTAAAGCGAATTGTCAGTTAAGTTCCAAATTGGCAGGTTGATAAGACATGGCGAGTTCATGCATTTTGGACAGGTTATGAATATTAATGAGCTCATTTGCATATTCTTATTAACAAAATCAGTTGTAGGCCAATACGCACCACATAATTCTTGTTTTAAACATTAAATTGGGAATAATACTGAAGACCCATCAGTTTAAAGAGTAAAACTATGCTTTCTTATCCGCTTCATTTCATCTCATTGCCAATTAAAGGTGCATTTTGTGATTTGTAGCACCTTCACTTTCATTTATTTTTTTAATGTCAAGGCTAATCAAGGCATTAACAGCAAATATCTAATAAGTAACACTGACAGATTTGCACCAAGAAAGTGACTAACCTCCCGTTTGATGCTAATGAGCAGGAAGCTGTTCCATAAGCATACGAGAGATGGAGAAATTATCTTCCTGTGGAAGCAGGGTTCCCGCTTAGGTTTTAACTTGAAGTCCCGGAACGCCCAAAGTTTCAAATGTTAAGAATTATCTGGTCTAGTGGAATATTTTTTGGTCCAAATTATTCTTCCAAATAGATTGGTACAAATCAGTGCTTTCTTTGGTCAGTACTCTCATGACTTCTACCATTACATGTAATTTGTGGATGATTGTGTTTTTGTTGTGTATTTGACTGTTTGTTATGTGAGAGTGCCATATAAATTACAAGTTCATAAAATTAGCCATCATCTTCACTTTCTGATGAAATCTTGCAAATCTAGCAGAAAAATATCAAGTAAGTCACATTTTGTTGAGAGACTACTGGGTTTAAATTAGGGCTGCGACAATCGTGGCAGTAGACCTACTTAACCCCGACCCAGACCTTACCAGGGTCTGAATTCCATTCATGGTTACCTGAATGGGTCAATCTTTAAAAGTTAAAGCTATAAATACAATCTTGCTAATACAGTCACAGGCCTAGAGTTGTGTGTTGAGTACCCATAATCTCACAATGCACCCAGTTTGGGAAATTTCATCTCATAAGTATAATTAACCCACTAAATTCCTATTCTTTCTTTTACACTCATTTTCAATTTCGCCCACAAAGCATAATACTTAATTAATTTTTAGCATTATCATGAATGCCTTTGTTCTTAAATGAATGTTTATATCCTAAAGTACTGTTTTTGGTACAGGTATAGGTACTTTGCATTATGGGATGGATTAAATCGCCCTGGCCACAACCACCAGAATGGCCATTGAGAACTAATTACCCCATGCCCTTCAACACTTTTCAGACTCTCAGCCCTACCTTTCCCTGTGGAGGGTTTGTACATGGCATTGCACTCAAAAATACGTAATTTCAAATGTAGGCATTATATGATTGCCGTCTCTTTTGTGGTTGTATATTTTTCACAGGTTTGTTTAATCCAATAAATATGACACAATTGTCTTAGCTAAACTTGGGGTTGGGTGAAAATAAATCGAAAAGTCAACAGATTTTGTGCTGCAATTAACAGAAAGATTTTGTATTTAGGAGGCGTGGAAACATGTGTTTTAGCCTTTCACAGGCTTAGAATTAATGGCGTCCCAATTGTACATCATTTGTTCACGCATTCTGAATTTATTGCGCCCAGTTGGAAAATTCAGCATCTCCGTGTAAGACGCCAAAATCCTGCTAAGCGGCGAACCCTGTTGTGGAAGGCTAAGGGTTTGACCTTTGGATTTTCATGGCAGCAAGGTCATGAGACCTACTGATTGAGCGCCTAAGGCTAGGGGTCAACTGAGAGCAGCTCCTGTAGCAGCTGGCTGAGGAGATCTGGAGCTTGTCCATAAAACATACGGTGGAAAAGAGTGACAATTCCAACTGCCCTCCGATGATCCAGTGGTTGGATGTGGTAAGAGTTGAGCTCACTCTCAGGGATACCGATGATGGAAATGGCACATCTCTGGATTGCATCAAGTTTGGATAGTGTAGTGGGTGTTGTTCCACACCATGCTGAGCTTGCATATTCCATGTTGGATCGAACCATGGATTTGTCTCAAGATAGGGTGCAGCTCTACGGAGCAATCCTAGTTGCTGACTGGCAGTTTAACCATTTTGGTAGTCAGAGGAGACCAAGACAGGTCCTTACCGATGGATGCCAAGAAATCAACCTTTTTTTTTTTTTTTTTTTTTATATTATTGCCTCTATTTTTGGATATTGTATATTTTTCACAGGTTTGTTTAATCCAATAAATAATGACAAAATTGTTTGCTAAGACTTGGGTGAAAATAATCTGAAAGTCAAACAGATTTTGTGCTGCAATTAACAGAAAGAGTTTGTATTTTGAGGCTTGGAAACATGTGTTTTAGCCTTTCAGAGGCTTAGAATTATGGCGTCCAAGTGGACATCATTTTGTCACTCATTCTGAATTTATTGCGTCCAGTGAAAATTCAGTCCGTTGTAGACGCCAAAATCCTGCTAAGCGGGAACCCTGTGTGGAAGGCTAAGTTGGACCTTTGGATTTTCATGGCAGCAAGGTCATGAGACCTGATTGAGCGCCTAAGGCGAGGGGTCAGCTGAGAGCAGCTCCTGTAGCAGCTGGCTGAGGAGATCTGGTGCTTGTCCATAAAACATACGGTGGAAAAGAGTGACAATTCCAACTGCCCTCCGATGATCCAGTGGTTGGATGTGGTAAGAGTTGAGCTCACTCTCAGGGATACCGATGATGGAAATGGCACATCTCTGGATTGCATCAAGTTTGGATAGTGTAGTGGGTGTTGTTCCACACCATGCTGAGCTTGCATATTCCATGTTGGATCGAACCATGGATTTGTCTCAAGATAGGGTGCAGCTCTACGGAGCAATCCTAGTTGCTGACTGGCAGTTTAACCATTTTGGTAGTCAGAGGAGACCAAGACAGGTCCTTACCGATGGATGCCAAGAAATCAACCTTGTTGACTTCTTCCAACCCTGTTGACTTCTTCCAGGCATGTTCCAAAGAAGCGAAGACTTGAATGGCCTGTTGCAGGGGTTTTCTTGTTTGATATTGTTAGTTTTACATTTGGCAATACCAATTAGTACATTCCATTCAGTAGCCCAAAACTCAAATCATTGTTCAGAGAGGCCACAACTAGGATTCTGTCCTCTTTCAACTTCATGAAGGTCATGAGTGTGACATCGTCTGCATAGAGGATGGATGGATTCAGGATTCTTCTTGTGATGTCAATGAATATAATAAAAAGAGGGGCGAGGATTGAACCTTGTGGTACACATGCATTAATCCATTAATCAACTTTTTGCATCATGCCCTCCTGTTTATGAGAACTCTGAGGGAGCGGTCACACTAGTAGTCCTACAGGCAATTCAGTAACTTATATGAGAATCCTAAAGCAGAAAGCTTGGCCAGTAGACCAGGATGACACACTTTGTCGAATGCTCTGCTAATATTGAGACAGACAATTCTTGCCTCCGCTCTGTCATTGATGGAATTAGTGATACATTTAGAAACATAGGTTAAGGCATCAGATGTAGAACTGTCAGATCTAAAGCCGAATTGTTTATTTGATTTCAATGAATGTGTATCAAGATGGCATCACATTGTTTCGTAGATCAGTTGCTCCATTACCTTGGATATTATAGACGGCAAGGAGATAGGTCGATAGTTGCTAGGCGAAAGCTTGTCACCCTTATAATATGGGATGACTTCGCTACTTTCCACATCACTGGCATGTGGCCCTTTTTGAAGCAAAGTTGGAATAGGCGTGCCAGTTGAACCACCAGTTCTGGGGCAGCATTTCTCAAAACAATGGCTGAGATACCCTGATCCTGAGGCTTTGTTGATATCTAGTTTCAACAAATGTTGCTTTACTTTCCTTGGCCAGAACACCATGTTGCCACAGTTTGAGCTGGTTCCCAGAGGAATGCTGGAGACGGGCTTGTCATTTTCAGCAGGTGGAATGAAAGTTGCAAAGTATTCAGTTTTTTTCTCAGAATAGAGGTATGTGGAGTTACCTGATTTGAGAACTGGGATTCGGACTTGTCTCCTTCACCCATTAGGTGATGAGTTTCCACTCACCATGACATGGATCCATCCTGGATCTCATCTGTCATTTTATCTTTGTAGACTCGGGCTTCCATGACCCCCCCTGCACCCCCCCCCCCCGGGATTTTTTGGAGACGACCATTTTTGTGGAGCTTATACCATAAGCAATTGAATTCAGGTTGTCTGCAAAAATCCCCACCCTGGGTTAAACGTAGGGCACTTTTTCAACAATGGCTGCCAAAGCAACCACCCCCCTTCGGTAGTATAAGTACCAACATGCCAGCACAACACAGAAACATCATCAGGACTTAATTTTGGACCAATGGATAGCTATGGTCCTCCCTCTTTCCATTGATCCAAAATGACTCAACATGTCTAGCATTACGTCACAATGACTCATAAAGTTCCGCTGTTGCAAACTTGTCAATTTCCATAGAGACACATAGGGAAAGTCAATTTTTCACAAAAAGTTAGGACTATCATTTTTCATGCGGTTTTTTGGCCTCTACTTGATGGAAAATGATTAGTTTTTATAAAATGAGAGCATTTTAGTGATATAATAATGTTTTTGAGTCGCTAAATTGCGAATATCAATTTTCCGCCCAATATTCAGTACATGTATTTCATACTTTCCTCAACGTCATAATAGGGATGTTGGCACTTATTTTGATACCAATGGAAAGAGAAACTCTAAGCTACCCTGTGGTACCAAAGTTACAGAAATCTGATGATCAGTACCGCATCACGGGGGGGGGGGGGGGGGTCGTGTGTTTGTTATCAAAAATTACTCAGGTAGACGAGGTAAGTCAAAACGTGAGAAGTATATCGATGTCTTCCAAGCCTTGGAAGATCGACTGATGTGCCAGAGCACCTTATGAGATATTTGATGCCCATCCAGAGCATTATCAACTTCCTACGGGCATATGTGGCAGGCCAGAAATTCCTCATCCAGATGATCATGTTGAAGTTAATGCTGGTGCACTATATCCAACGTGGCCTCATGAGAGTTGATGCCACAAAGTTTTGTCTGACTAATAGCAAGAAAGAATAATCTGATACGAAGAAGACAATTAGACATGACTCAAGAAGAGTAGGAGGAAAGAGAAGATCAATTTCTGAATCAAAGGAGCTGCATGTATTTAAGCTCGTATACCAAGGAAACGCATTGCTTAAAAATCGCCAATTGAACAATACCAATGATTATTAAAATTGAAATTCTTCTTATCGTATCCAAACACTGTTTTTCTCAAATGTGATCTAGTGCCAGAGGTGGGAACAATGTTGGCTGCTTCACTGATTCTGCAAGGTCCTTGTCTGTGCATTGTGCACCAACATTGGGCAGACCAAGAGATGCTCCAGTGTCCTGATCTGCTTCCAGGAGACTCACTTCTGCAAGGAACCTTTGATCGGCTGATTCTAGATCTCAATCAGCTGATACACCGCCACTCCGCATCACGAAGAGCCATCAATACAATAGATGCCACTTGTTGACAGCAAGTCTTTCTTCCACAAGCCAACTCCCCAAACTCCTTAGAGACTATTCAAAGGACGGGACTGGCCTAAGAAACTACCCCGTACCTATGGTGGTCAGCAGCCGCCTCTGTCCAAACACAGGGTGCTCTATACCAATACTTGGCAGCTATGCTCATGCATGCTACGCTGATGCATGTATAAGTTGACCGCTGGAGCTGGCCGAAGACCCCTAGGACAGTCGGCAGGAGGCATCCAACGGCGGGTCAATTTCTGAATTGACCCTCCCATACAGGGCAGCCTACGCCACAACATGAACGCACAGGGCAAGCTCCGTCGATCACATGGCATGTGAGCTACATGTAATTGTAAAGCCCCATGTGGGGGTCAGGGGCAGAGACCCCGGGAGCTTTTGAGTTTAACATGTTCGAGTGGCCCTTGTCGGAGAGGGTTTATGTCCTTATCTTGAAGCAGATGCACTATGCTTAACGTTTGCAGGGGTCCAGGGCGGAGGCCCGCCAGAAGCTCTTGGGTTAAGCATGTTTCAGCTCATCGAGAGATCTCTCGGTTATCTCACAACCATGAAGCTGATGAACTATACTACCCCTGGAGGAGTTCAAGGGTTCGGACCTGTGGAGCTCTTGTAGTTAAATAGCATGTTTGAGTGCCCGGAGAGATCTCAGTTATTTCACTATCTTGAAGCAGATGAATATACTGCACGTGACAATAACACAAAAATACAACAAAGGTATTTTTTTTCTTTATTTTACCGAAACATCCTTTCAGCGCCCCCTGAGTGGTGTCCGGGGCATGTGCTTCCCTCCCCTTTTCCCATCTTAGCTATGCCAATGCTTCCGATGTTTTTTCTGGGTCTTATAAGGGAGTGCAGTCCAAGGGGAACTCCTAAGTAAACAGGACTATCAACACTGTTCAGTGAGCTCTGAACCAGTCACTCAAAGTGACGCCTGGCACGGTGACGCCGACGGAAAAGATACGGAAAGCACATGTGGTCCAGTGGATATGACGGCCCTCATGATCCAAAGGGTGTGGGTTCGAGCCCCGCTGCGGCCAATGTGTTTGCACTTGGGCAAGGCATTTACCTCACTTGCCTCGTCGACCCAAGCGATATTCTGGTCGCTGTTAGGGGGAATATTAACAATCTAAGTGCTGGATAGGATTGTGCGCTTGGCCATCTGCCGCCTAATGAGGCGAAATGATTGTGACGTATTCCCCTGACGGCAGCGTAATAAGAATAGGCAACAGCGCTGTGATCTAGATGAAGGCGCTTTAAACGCCAATATATTATTATTATTATTTAATTATTACATACACCTGTGCCCTTAGGTGGGGAAAAACAAAAATAAGAAATACGATTCAAAAGATAACATGGTTCTCCTCGCATAATGGGCGAGCCCATCTAAAGGCCCTTGAGTCTCCCTTTGACATATGCATCTCCTGTGCGCCAAATTATTCCAGATTGCTTTCCACAAAACGACATGCTCGTCGCACTCTCGCCCGGTTGCTGGCACAGATGCCGAACAGGAGAGGCATGAGCAGGCTCCCCCCGGTGCATTCCATCCCTGAGCCACATAGTACCACAACCAACACCTGTTTGTTGAAATAGTTGTAAAATTTTCTTAACACAACAACTTATGTAGACGCGTTTGGTTGCGTCGCTACGCATACACTCCTTGCCTGAAGTTCTCGCAAGCAGGCGTAGTAAGAAGCTTGTAGCTCCGTCCACACAACACAACTCAAGAAACCATGGTTATGCGGTTTCAAAGTGATCAGTTGGATTAAATATTGTGGTTTGGTCTAGTGTATAGTTATGTCATGCGACCAGTTTACATAAAGCGCCTCTAGATATACACTTGAAAGGCTACAGGGGGGGTAGGACAGCGAATCTCTCGCTTGGGCATCTGGGATTTGCAAACGGTAATTTGGGAGCTGCTACGTGCATTTACTATGGCAGGCTCGGTCCCCGTGACATTAAAGAAAATCATCTCTTAAACCTTTGTTCAAAAGATCTAGTAAGCTCATGATAATTAATAAAAAATATTTGACTTCAAAATCCGTCGGGGTTAGTGGGAATTAACCGCTGCAAATCTTGTAATTCTCAATAACGGTCATTTTGATTTAAAATATTCCGTGAACAGGCCTAGTCTTAAGTCAAGTCTGTGTGTAACATTCGATAGGCTAAGAGCGCCCTCCTACGTTAAGTCTTTGAAACGACTAGCACCCGGAAGTTGATGCCGTTTGAATTTGCTGTGCGTTAGGTTGGCATGTCTTACCCCCGCCTGAAAGGCTAACTTCTTCATTTTAAGTGTTTACTTTACCTAAACTAATCCACAGGTGCATACTAGTATTAATTAGTGACACCGGCTTTTTTGCCTTAAAGAGGCATTAAGTGTGTAAATAGCGGTGTTTCATTGTTTTGGTGGCCATTTTGAAATATGACGCCCTCTAGAGGCATTTTAAGATGCCAAAAGTGTTCACCTATTCCTTGGTGTGTTTGGTGTGACTAAGTAGTCACATAGTGCATGAAATTGGATCAAAAATTAAGATCTATTTCCCAAAAAGGGCTTTAAGTGAATATTGGCCGCCATTTTTGAAAAAAATCGCCCTCACTCTTTAACCAAGGATGGGGATTTTTGCAGACAACCTGATTTTGATAGCTATATGTATAAGGTTTCCAAAATAGTGGTCTCCAAAGCCGGGGGTTGTCAGGGTTTCGGTTAGGGCCATGACCTTTGACTTTGATCTTATGAGTGGAAGCGCCTTTCCTAGAAACGCCTTTCCCCTACAACAGAGTGTGTACTCATTTAGAGCCTTGTTGTAATTTAGGTGAGCTTCGTGAGTTCCAAGAGATTTCCACTGTTTCCAAGCCTGTCTTTTTTCTTTAGAAATTTGTTGCAGTCTTCGTTCCACCAGGCTAACAGATAAGTTGCAAGGCCTTGATCACCTTTTGTGGGATGATCTTTGCATGGCAACACTGATGATATTGGTGACATTCTCACAGGATTTATTTGGTTTACTTGATATTGTTTGGAGAAAAACTTATGATCGAATTTGCAAAAGTTCAATGATAAAAATCTCCACTTTTTTTTGGTATTGTGGGACGAGGTGTGGATCATTTCCCTTAACTACTGTTAAGTTCAATTCACTTTTCTACCATAACTAATTTCAAACATGTTGTTGCATTGATCTAAGTTTGGGTTTGTGTAATCAATCGTCTACAGCATTACGAAATTTACTTTTTGTGAAGACAATTTTGTCCCTATTTTTGGTATGAACTACCCTTTTGTTTATGTGATACTTAAGATGACCCTCTTGACCGAGTTGATGCAGTGAACAGTGGTAACCCAGATGCAAATGTGATTGCAACGAATGTCATGTTGAATAAAATACTAATGAAAGTATTTCGAAGAATCTTACAGTTTTAATTTAATTCAAATGGTACAAAGAAAATTCTGTTGTGCAAATACACATATATCAACAATTTCAGTGGAAAACTACCACCAAATCTGTTTCGCAAATATCACCTCCTATATAGGACCATGATATTTTGCGCACGGGGAGATTTCATAACACTAATCACTACAATCACTGTACCCGCATGCAAACATGTTTAGTTTAAAAGAAGGTTAATTGATGAAAAAGAAGCTTGCACAAGTCAAAACTCAAATATTTCAGTTAAATCTACCAAAAAATCTGTTTCGCAAATTTCAGGTCCTACATAGGAGGTGATATTTGGTGAAAACAATTTGGTTGGTGGGTTTTTCCAACTTCAAATATTTGATATTTTGACTTCTCTAAAGTTATTCCTTTCCAAGAACCTTTCATTTGGATGACTGTTTGCAATGAGGGTACAGCTGTTGTAGTTATTTAGTGCTTATTAAAAAATCTGTTTCGCAAAATTCAGGTCCTATATAGGAGATGATATTTTGCGAAACAGATTTTGTTGTATATAGCTTTCCACTGAAATATTTTGATGATTTGACTAGTGCATGCTTCTTTTTCGTCCAATCACTTTCATTTAAATGATTGTTTGCATGAGAGTACGTTGATTTATTCACTGACTACTTATGGAATCTGTTTTGCAAAATAGTAGGTCCTATATATGTGACATTTTGCTGAAACTGATTTTCTTTTGTACAATTTGAATTTATCCCTGGTCAGATTCTTCTGAAATACTTTCACTAAGTTTTTGAGTCAACATGACCTTAGTTTGCATTTACCTCTTCCCAGTGTTAATTTTTTTTCTAAAATTACCCTCTTCCCACCTTAAATCTGTTTGTTTTGTTTTCGTTCGTTGGGCCAAATATCATAAGCCTTTGTATTCAATTGGAGGGCAATTAACCAAATTAAAATTAACCCCCGTACAACGGAAATGTGTCTTTTTTTATTGACTTTTGCTGTTTTAGCCGATAACTGTGAAACTTTAGGCTTCGATATTACATGTACAAACTATACCTTTTTTATTGATTACTTAGGGTTAGCCACATAACGTGTATACTTTCCAACGGGATTGGATCAAGTTGAAAATTTGACCCCTGTACAATCTTTGTTTTTGGCCCTGCACCATTTGCAGCACTTAAATTTCACTTTCAGGGGTCCTTGTCATGCTGTCACATGTGTTACAAATGTCTGCTCCCGGGTTTAAGAAGGTTCCATGCACAGTTACCTAAGAGCTTGTGGAACAATTAACATTTTCTTTTCAGATAGCACTTAAGGTGATTACAATAGGTCATGCCGCTTACTGCCTTTGCCGCCTTATGATGAAATTTACGTCACTACGCAAACATGTCAGAATCGCTAGCGGTGACCCAATCGGCAAGTGTCAATTCAATAAATCGATCTCCATGCCGCTCAGCTGCCGTTTTTGCCCAACACATATCGCTTGAGTGAACTTGAATTCACTGGGCGGTGCCGCTTCATGACTATTCCAAGCATTAGCGCCGCGTGACTTAATAACTCGATCCCTGCCAGCGGGCATACACCAGCGGTTTTGCTGCTGAGGCGGCAGGCGGCAATACACGATAGTTGCACCTTTAAATTATCACAGAGGTGTAAAGTTATCCAATTGATTTGTAGTGCTTACTTACTCAGTCAGGAAGTGCAATAATCAGCCCGTTTTTGCAATCTAGATACATGGCAGTATTAATGTTTGGCATATACTTTGCATTTTTTATTCTGTTCTTATATTTCGCACTCTTAAGTTAATGACTTTACCTTCATATATTAAAATGACATAAAGTTCATGGCTTTTTCTTTCCTTTCTTTCTCGACTTCCCAACTAAAAGATTTTTGTTACCATCGGCAAGGTGCTTGATAGTGGTTCAAGCAGTGCAGCTGAAAGAAATTTGTTCCCCACACTCCAATAACAAATTTTGCACTCGCCAGAAGGGTGTAAAATAGAGTGAAAAACAAGACGTGAATACTTGTGATGATATTTTGCCAGTTTGAGATTAGAAGCAAAGCTTAATGGGAGAGGAAGACAAGGGGGGGGTAAGCTACATACAATACCCAATGTCCATCCTCTTATTTCAGGTTTTGAAATCTTACAAATAATCGAAATATTTGCAAGATTAATTATGGAGAGACAAAGAAGAGTTCTAAAGTGTTTTTATTGCTGTCCATGTTGGGGCAGGTTACCATGCCTTTCCAACAAGACCATACAATTAGCATGTCAGAATGCTTGTGAAGCTGGCCTCAAGATCCTGGATAGTGGTGGACCTGCTCTTGATGGAGTGGCTGCTGCTATTGCAGCATTAGAAGACAATCCTTTGACCAATGCAGGAAGGGGATCCAACCTTACTGAGGCAATGGCAAATGTTTGAATGCGAATGCTATTATTATTCTGGGGGAGCCTCTTGTTTGGAGCAGTTGGAGCACTTTCCGGGTGAAAAATCCAATTAAGTGTTGCAAGGAAAATGGTTTAAGAACACAATAAAGGTGAGCTCCCATTAGGTCGTATTCCACCGAGTGTTTTATAGGCATGGTGCAGCTTAATGGGCGCATGATCATGGAATTGATGAAATTAAGTGGAAGTGATTTGATTATGTCAGAAAGCTCTTGCTGCATATCGGAAGCATAAACAAAAGTTGTTGGATAGCGAATTTAATTCTTCAAAGCCTTCAATTCTCAAAATGAGTGAGGAAGATACTCTCCTTGATACAGTTGGTGTTGTGTGC
>JAMKCH010041200.1:0-32939 GCA_023653785.1 Ophioderma brevispina | reverse complement strand
AACTTGCAACTCCAATAATTGGAGTTCCATGTGATTTAATAAGTTGTAAGTTGGTGGTAGGAAGTAGGTTTGAAGAATTCCTTACCTTATACAGTTTTGGGCAACAATTGCAGTTAGGTATGTTATGAGCTCAATTAATATGCAGAATTTGCTCCCGGCCAGTTTTGCTCCCCAACAGGGGGAATCTTGCAAGTTTTTAACTTGCAGTCTTTTTGTAATAAATGCATGGAATTTGCTCAACTTTGTGGATGCTGAGTCACATTCCCTTTCCTTTGTCCTGATTATATTTGTTTTGTGGATCTTTTGTATCCATTTGGATTCATTTTTTGATCCCCCCTATTAGTCAGTTCAAACAGATTTTTCTTGCAATTATAAAATATTTCACCAGGTTTTGCTGTGACAAATATTGATCACCCCTGTGAATCAAACCTGGCCTTGATGGTGTACATCCATTGCCACTCACGATTTTGTCTTACCTGAACTCTCTGGGTCGATTGCCCAGGCAGTTCACTTCGCGACTGCTCCTTTAATTCTATTCAGAATGACTTGGTGGAATATTTTCTTTGTGTTGCCTGCAAAATTGCAGGAGGCTACACCTACCAGTCCTTATTCTATTCTGTCTGACCGCGTGCCCGTATGACTGTGTTAAAGTTTCAAAGAAAGGTTCTCATTCAAGAATTCAAAGTCCAATTGCTACATAAATTGGGTCATAGATGCCCCTTTTGGAATCTTCATGGATAAATGTGGTCAAGGGTCAGCATACCACGGTCAAAGTCATATCAAGTCAAGTTAAAAAATGGGCTGAAAACAATAAATAGACCTCATTGCTGTGAATAAAAGTGCAATTAATGATAATTGTCAAGGTCACATAACCAAGGTTAAAGGTCCATGAGGTCAGGTATCAATGGCTGAAAACATCAAATTGAGTTTGCTCAAGAAAAGTCCAATTGCACAGAGAACTGGTGTCCATAAATGTCCCCTGGGAACCTTCATAATGAGGTCAAAGTCACATACCAAGGTCAAGGTCATGAAGTAAAGTTCTAAATGGGGCTAAAACCTCAAATTGGCATAATTTGCAAGGTTGAAGTTCAATTGAAAAAAACTGTGCATACATGCAACAGGGGAACATTCATATGATAATAAGGTCAAGGGTCACTTGAAAAGGTAAAGGGTCATCTCAGGTCAAGTTATAAAATAGGAGTGAAGGAAGTATATCGCGAAGCAGGCGACACTTGTGGTTCGAGAACTTCTTGCTATTAATGTACTGTGCCATTTAGTCCCCATACAATTATTAATAAAGAACACATTTTTTCTGATTTGAATTGTATGTTAAAATATATTCAAGTGTATTGCAACCCTAGATATCCTAACTTTAGATTAACCAATATTGTAAATTGACTTTCCAATGTATATGAAATAAAGTTACTTCACATTCTGAAAGAGAAAATGATTGGAATCTGATGCCACAGCTGTGATACGACATAATGAGACCAGAATAATAATGATGTATTTTATTAAAGACACTACAGTGATTTGAAAAATATTTGAAATTTGCAGGAATAGCTTATACAGTGAAGGATAATCTGTAGAATTCTCATAATTTAGCTTTTCCAGCCTGTAGAATTGACAGAAAAGGAGAAAACGGCAGTGTTCCAAGATACGATTCTCCTTCATTACGTGTTGTAGTAAGGTCCGTTCGGACACAGTAATGACACAAATCTCCGATTCTGTCCTTATTAGTTGCTTCTTTATGGTCTTAATCATTTGCATGGTATGTTAGGATACCTGTACTTGTTGCATACAATGCAAAAATCTGATTTTTGATTGATTTTTTCGATTTGCTGATTTAGCCATACTGATAGTGTCTTTTAAATACCACAAACATTTAACTGCCAAACAAAAATGGTTCTGATTAATTATACCTTTAGGCAATTTCATTCGGCAATGGTGGATTTTTTAATGCAACATACTAACACAACATTGGATTTTTTTAAAATCTTTGATGTAATTTAGGGTTTTGGATTGCTGCAGTGATTGGCACTTCATTATCAACTGATACTTTTATATTTATGAATCAGTTAATTGAAGTTCTGCAAAACTCTGGGAGGCATACTTAATGTAATATACCAACTTGTCTTGCCTTATGAACGGTTTATCTTAAAATCATCATTCAAAAAACCTGTTTGCTAGTTAAGCTACAACGTCAGAAATTCCAATTTCTCCCTGGTGCATCTTATTTTCAGAAAAATATGGTTCTAAGTATTTGGGAAAAAATCTAACAAGCGATAGAATATGATGCTGTTGTAATGGGGAGTGAGACATGGTGTCCGAGCGAAAATGAGATGGTGATTCCTGAGGAGGACAGAGAGAGAGAGCAATGAATGTGTGTGTGAAGTTGATGGTAGGATGAGACGGAGGAACTTAATGCAAGATTTTGGGTTTGGAACAGGGGGGGGCCGGCCAAGATAGCGTCGTTTTTGGCGTTCCCCCTAGGTTTAGCCTAACACGAAAACTTGCAAATATTCTAAAGTCGAAAATATGTTTATTTCAATATTTTTCCACTCAATCGTCGGAGTTGAAGAATCAACCCATGTAAGTTATTTTTTTTGTATGAATAACGTACAAACGGGAATCCTTTGAACGATGCTCGTTTGAACCTATGTTCAAAAACGCAGGGTCACCGCTATTTATAGCTGCGGACCATGATGTACCAGGCCCGGTACCAGGTAGCCTATGCACCACCGTGGAAAATGATTCGTTGACCTGCCTGTAGCAATCCTCGCATGTCCGGTCTTTAAAAAGATTTGATGATAGTTTTGCAGCACAAATTATGCACCACCGACTAAAGCAAGGCAATTAAGATCGGCCGCGGCTCCGTACTGGAATTCCCACTCGCCACCACTGATCTATTTATAAACTCATACAGTGACTTCATATTCCGGTCACTTTTCAGGCTCGTCCAATGACCCGTTCGGCAGTTTGCCGCATGAATGAAGCTTGCCGCCACCGCCACCGCCTGGGTTTGGAAGAAGCGATGGACCATTGGCGAAGTGCGAATATAGTGTAACATTGGTATGGGAACATGCTTAGGAAAATTGATGAATAGAACATGTTTATAAGAAGAGCTATTTGAGGGGGGGACGGGGGGTTGAGGAGGAAAAAGATGTCAAGAAGACTTGAACCAAGCAAGATGGAGGAGGCGAGTAGAAGGGGTTGGGTTGAGGATGAGGATGGCATTGAATCGGGGTGAGACAGGAAGGGGGAGTAAGGGCTGATTTGCTGTGAGTGTGAGACGTGAATCTGAATCGGAGGAAAGTGAGGTGAATCGGGCCAGCCCTCATTCACGGGGACAAAACCGGATTTAAACACCTTAAAATCTTAACTAGCTACTACTGAATATTAAATAAAACTGTAAAAGGATCAGAAACCTATCTGGGGATACGAAATCTTGAATGAAGTTCGCATCTACATGAATACTGCCAAGAGGGAGGGAGAGAGAGATTTACTTGGGGTGGAGGTTATTGGAAGACTAGGTATGTGGTACTCCAGATGCATGTCTCCAATAAATTTTTGCACTGGTGTTCACATGAGTTTATAGTGAGCAAAAAGTACTTAAATTAACAGAACTCATCCCAATCTTGCTAATTTGTGAAAAAAAAAAATTGGAGAACGCATGGGGATAACACTTACCGATCCGCTGGAATTATTATCTTGCCAGACTGCACAATAGTCTAAAAATCTAACCATAATTAGCTAAATCGGCATTGTAACTTCCGGTAATTTATTTAGGACTCTTGCTCTTTGACGCCTGTCAATATTTCGGTCGGGGGGATTATTTGTCCTTTGTAAATTTAAAAAAATGGTTTCTAAATATTTTTTGAGCTTAAAAATAGAAAACATATTTTACTTCATTCTCTTACTCTTTCTGAATAACTTATGGCATATATTTTATTTGCTCTATATTAGCTGAATAAATAATAACATAATGATTAAAACCATAAATTTTGATTTGTCAAAGATCCTAAAAAGTGAACACACCTTCCACAATGCATCACAAATCTCTAAATGCCGATTTCCCTTATTAGGAAGGTCGTACCGATAGGAAAGACGCTTATGGCAGCATGATCCGTGTGTCGTCGTCTGCGGCGGTGGCGGCAGTCGTCGTGATCTTACTTGTGAACAGAAATATCTGGAGATCTGTTCTGCGAGCACAGGGCTGAACCTTTGTGGAAGGGTGCCGGGGTTACAGATTCTCGACATGTTAAACTTTGAGCAACAGTGTATATGCATTCTAAGTACCTAATATTGGCATAATTAATTAGCATATTTGACGCTATTTTCTGATTTTCATTGACAGCTTTTTTGTGAATGCAATATCTGGAGATCTGTGAGTCACACAGAGCTGAACTTGGTGGAGGGTGCGGGGTTAATGATCTCAACTTATTCGATGATACAGCAGTATATATGCATTCTAAGTCCTAATTTGCATAATAATTAGGCATATTTTACCTTTATTTCTCTTCTTGATTTTCTTTCATTGACACTGTTTTGTAACACAATATCTGGAGACTTGTAAGTCACACAGAGCTGAAACTTGGTGGAGGAGTGCGGGGTTAATGATTCTCAACTGATTGTATTTACAACAGTATGATAGCTTCTAAGTAGCCCCTAATTTGCATAATTAATTAGCATATTTTATGCCTATTTTCTTGATTTTCATTGACACCAAGAACTGTGAACAAAATATCTTGTAAATCTGTGAGATTCTATAAATCACACTGGCTGAACTTGGAGGCAGATGCGAGGTGACAGATTCTCGAACTGATTCAATATACACATTAGCAATTGTCCTGGGTACTGGACATTGTTCTGAGGTATAAGACATTGTCCTGGGGTATGGGAGCAATGTCCTGGGGATATGGGACAATTGTCCTGGGGTATATAGGTCTATTGCCCTGGGGTATGGGACAATTGTCCCCTGGGTATTGGACATTGTCCTGGGGTATGGGACATTGTCCTGGGGTATGAACATGTCCTGGGGTATGGGACATGTTTCTGTAGGTATAGAATATTGTCCTGGGGTATGGACATTGCCCCTGGGGTATGGGCACTTGTCCTGGGTATGGGACATTGTCCTGGGAATATGGGACATTTTCCTGGGGATATGGGACATTGTCCTGGAGGGGTATGGACATTGTCCTTGAGGTATGGTAACATCGTCTTGGAGGTATGGGACATTGTCCTGGGGTATGGAACATTGTCCTGGAGGTAGGGGACATTATCCTTGAGGTATGGGACATTGTCCCCGGAGGTATGGGTACATTGTTCTAGGGTATGGGACTTGTTCTGGGGTATGGGACATTGTCCTGGGTATGGGATTTCTCCTGGAGGTATGGGACACTTTCCTGGGGATATGGTCCATTGCCTGGGGTATGGAACTTTGTCCGGGGGTATAAGACTTTGTCCCTTGTATGGGAGACATGTCCTGGGTATGGGACATTGTCCTGGTGTCTGGGACATGTCCCCTGGGGTATGGGACCTTGTCCTGGGGCATGGGACAATTATCTTGGGGATATGAAACATTGTGCTAGCTGGGGATTGGGACCTTGTCCTGGGATAGGACATTGTCCCGGAGGTATGGGACATTGTCCTCGGATGTATGGGACATTGTCCTGGAGGTTGGGACATTGTCCTGGTATGGGGACATTGTCCTGGGTATGTGACATTTCCTGGGGATATGGGACATTGTCCTGGAGGGATGGGATCTTGTCCTGGGGATATGGGACAATTGTCCTGGATGTATGGGACATCTTTCTGGAGGTATGGGACCTGTCCTGGGGTAGGGACATCGTCCTGGGGTTGGGACATTGTCCTGGAGGTATGGGACACATTCCCGGGGATATGGGACCTTGTCCCGGAGGTTTATGGGACTTGTCTGGTGTATGGGACTTGTTCCTGCTGGGGTATGGGACATTGTCCTGGGGTATGGGACACTTGCCTGGGGAATGGGCCATTGTCCTGGGGTATGGACATTGTCCCTGGGGATATGGGACAATGTCCTAGGGATATGGGACCTTGTCCCCGACTTATGGGACAGTGTCCCGGAGGTATGGGACATTGTCCTGGAGGTTTGGGACATTGTCCTGGGGTAATGGAACATTGACCCTCGGGTATAGATATTGTCCTGGGGTAATGGACATTCCTTGGTATGTGGGATTGTCCTGGGGAAATGGTACATTGGTCCTGGTGAATTGGGACCTTGTCCCTGGGGTATGGGACATTGTCCTGGGAGATTGGGACAATGTCCTAGGGATATGGGACATTGTCCGCGGAGGTATGGGACAGGGCCCGGAGGTATGGGACATTGTCCTGGCGGTTTGGGACATTGTCCTGGGGTATGGAACATTGCCCTGGGGTATGAGATATTGTCCTGGGGTATGGGACATTGTCCTGAGTAAATGGGACAATTGTCCTGGGATTGGGACCTTGTCTGGAGGTATGGGACTTGTCCTGGAGGTATGGGACATTGTCCTGTAGGTATGGGACATTAATCCTGGAGTATGGTTGACATTGTCCGGAGGTAGGGACATGTCCTGGAGGTATTTGACATTGTCCTGGGTATGGGACAATGACCTTGTTAACAATGATTTTTTTTTTACTTTTATATTGTTTTTGCTGACTCAGAATAAATTTTCAGGTTGAGCATGTAAAACCAAAACAAACTGAAATTGGGCATCTTCAGAAATAATACCGAGAACCCTCACATACATCTGACGACCTAGTTGGGACCGCTGTCCCTATTTTTTAGCATCTTGAATGCAATTTTTGTTCAATATTTTTAGTTAAAATATGATGACTCGCACACACCCACACACACAGACCCACACACACACTTTCTCATTTTTTTCTCCTCACATACACACTTTTCCCTCTTGCTCACACACTTTTCCCTCTTCTCTTCCCTTTCCCCTTTCTCCCTTTACAGAATCATTTTAGCCCTCTCTCCCTCTCACCTGTATCCCACTGTCTCTTTTTTTTCTCCCTCTCTCAGACTCCCACCCACCTCGTCAATCCCATTTGACTTCTCCCTTTCATTGTCCCCCCGGGATTGTCCCCACTTCTATCCCCTTCTTTTTCAACCATGTCTCTTTTTTCCCCTCCCCTCCTCCATCCCTACCATTCTTCCTTTTGTCTTCTGTATTAATAATTATCCATTAACAGTTCTCTCTCCCATTTTTTTTGCTGAATTTTCCTTGTTTTCTATATCTTTCCTCTCCATTCACCTTTGCTCAAAGATGCATTTGCATAATTCGTTCTGACGCGTTGGTCCATGAAGTCATCTAAAATACTAAGAGAATATATTGGGCAGTCAATCCATTCTGTATGAAAGTTTCTGCTTCACATTAAACATGTTTCAACTTTTTTGCACGGCACAAGGACATCAAGTATGCCTGTGTGTTTTTCATTTGCCATGTCGGGTATCGTACTTTTGATATGAAATTCGATTTGATTTGGAGTTTAGTATCATAATGAGCATATGATAATAACAGAAACAAACTTATAGACGGCAAACATGATCAATCAATTTGGGTAGGTGTGGAATATACCTTGGTATTGAAATAATTTTATATTAATGATCAAAGTAATGATAGGCAATATTGATGATGATATTGTTTATCTAAATACAGTTTATAAACAAGTGAAAAATTTTTGTCTTTTTTATGGGTTTCAAAGATCTGTTTAAATTCACATTTACTGGATGTCACAACTCTGCATATTACATTATTTTGAGGGCAAGTGGTCATTGTAACCATTTTTGCTACATTCCACACTCGACATCCACATTGTGTTCTGGTTGGTGGTGGTGCTCTTGTTGTATTACAGCCATAAGGCTCAAAATTAGGATTGATGAGTACAGTGATTATAATTTTGTTAGGAATGAGATGAGGAATAAAGGTGTGTAATGATTTACAATGAATGAAACTCTTAATTCATCTATTTTGTGTAGGAACTTGGCCTAATCCGCTAATATAATAATTATCCCCTTGATTCAATTTATTATGAGTTAAAAATTACCTTGTATTCCTAATCAACAATGAAGCAGGATACACGGAGAGAGCAGGGAGACACTGGGAGGAACCAAACTTTGAGGGGGGGTAGCGGGGGGGGGCGGGGGGAGGACATGCCAACTTAACAGCCAACTGTCAATTCAAATCGGCATCAAAAACCGGCTTAACGTAAAGGTGCTTGTTCGATCGCCTCTGGGCCCCCCCTGATTACCCGGAGTAGTATAAATTTTGATATAGATTGAAAGCTTTAATTTTTATCAATTATCGTCCTGAAATTTAGCTTCCGATATGGAATCCACCTCATTTGCAAAGCTATTAACAAAAAACTGCCGTTTTGTGGTTAACCATCAATATTAGCACAGTAATGAATAGGTTGCTTCCAATGCGTGTTATCGCTTCTATTATAAAAAAACCGCAAGTTCGTTTCCCCCATAATTGGATGGGAACGTGGAGCAGGTGCCAGGCTCTCATATCAAGTGGAGAACAAGACACACATAAATCGGAACACCCACCTTTAACCTGAGTGCTAGTGGTTATCAAAGAATTACCGGTATACACAAAGGAGGGGTGTGCTCTACAATCGGACAAAGACTTGATTACGGCTTATAGCTGATCACGAATATTAAATCTTAAATGACCATTATTGGAAATTGCACTGTTATGCAGCGAGGGTAATACATAACCTCGACGGATTTTGACGTCAATAATTTTTTTTTCCTAAAATTATCATGATATTACTCTAAAGACCTTTTGAAGTAAGGTTTAAGAGGGATTTTGTAATTCACCGAGACAGAGACTGCCAAAGTAAAGTAAATGCACCCCGTAGTAGCAGTTCCCCAAATGACCGTTGCAAATCCCCAATGCCCCAATAGAGCAGATTGGTGCTTTACCCCCCCCCCCCCCCCACTGAGGAGGTAGGGTTAAGGCATCTATGTAAAATGCAAAGATCAAGACCCCGGGATTCAAGATTAGATTAACCAACATCACTATCGGGTATAGATCCTACAGCTTACGATTCAGGGGTTCTTAGTATGGAGGCAAACTGGGTGTCTCTTCTTCTATCACTTGGTCACAATGTTTGCCATTCTAGGCCAAGGAAGAAAAAAGGTTTAATCTGAAATTCGCGGCACATTTTCACCCGAAATTGTACGAATCACAGTTTCAAATTTCTTTTTAAGGTTTTCAAGAGATTTTTAACATTTTTGTTTTTGTTTTGAACTGGCTAAAAAAAGAAAATTGGCTTGTCAAAAAAAAGTGGGCCTAAAAAGTTGTCTAATAATGCAATTAAAAAGAATAAAGCCTAGCTCATAGCAAAAAAAATGCATGGCACTTATGGTTTGAGCTACAGGGGAAGCTGAGAGGCAATTTTTTGACCATTACTTAAAAATTATCTCTGAAGTATTCTTAAAATTGTATAAATGGGGATGTATATTGATAGTTGTTTTCACATTAGAATTTTATCTATTGAATGTTTATAAATTTGTCATTTAATAAATGATTATATTCCATTTTTTCTAAGTGCCAAAAGGCCTCTGCATTAGGTGTTATCTAAAGATGATGAGTCTTTTTAAACAGTTTTGTTAATATAAAGAGTGTGTTAACAAGGCCAATTTTCTAAAATCTATAGTTTGAAAGATTCAACATATTCAGCATGTTTTGAATGTCATTCAATAGGTAATGATTCATACAAAGAATTAAAATCTTATGAATGGTAATCAATCTTCAGGTAAGGCCATGAAAATGTTGGACTCAATCAATTCACATAAAAGCAGTATGATTTCCTGGAAAACGAAAAGCTGGAGCATATATAATTGTGAAACTTTTAGGAATGACACCAAATAAAAAAAAATCACAAACAAAAAATCCCAATTATATTTTGAGAAAAAAACCAAGAGATTTTGCCAAAGTGTATCAGTTTAAAAATTAAAAAATGGATACCAGATCGTGTCTTAGTTACATTGTTTCTGTAAGATGGAGCTGTGTTCTTTTGTAGAGTTACCATACGATGGTATTATATTATTTCTCCAGATTACATCATTGTCCATGAGGAAGCACGGCTCACAGGACAAAGATTATTTGAAAAGCGGGGCGTGAAAGAAGGGACAGAGACGCGAGAAAAAGGTATTCCAAATGAAGCGAGGAAGAGGAAAGACTACAGGAGTCTTGGAGGAAGAAATTCCTACACAATATACAAAGAGCAGGGCTTGAAATAGAGGAGGATGTTGTGGAGAGTGAAAAAAAGATTATTACATACTATAAGTTACATGCACCATGGAATGCACTTATGTTTTATGCGGAGGAGCTGAACTTCAGGGCACCACTTCAGGTATGGTAGGAGGTTTGACACTTTAAGAAAGCACATGCAAGATGTACATCTATATATATTTTTTGAACAGCTTGTTCATATTATTGCGCTCATTTGCATATTTTCAATAAAATGTGATTATAAACCACAGTGGTGGGGGCTAAAGGTGTAGGCATTTAATATTCAATGAACTTCTGTGCTGTATTCAATTTGTAAATCTTAGTTCATAGAATACATTTTCTGGCAATTGGAAAATAGCAAAATGCACGCGGACGGGTGGACAGCAAAAGCATTATCCGCTCTACAGACTTCTAACGTGGCATGGTGATAGAACATGAGGTCATGTGCTGTATACTTTTTGGACAGGTTATGAATATTAATGAGTTCATTTGCATATTCTGAAAAAAAATAATTAATCCACTCTACAGACTAAACCGATTCGTCAATGAACTAACGTGGCGTGTGATAAAACATGACAATCATGTGCTGTATATTTTTTGAACAGGTTGATGAATATTAATGAACATATTGCATATTTTCAATAAAATTTGATTAAACCACAGTTTTGGGGTTATCTTAATTATGCACCGCATAATTCTTGTTTAAAGGGGCATTTCTCTTTTTTATGGTTCAACAGATATCCTTGAAAAAGGCTTATTAAGTTTCTGATTGATTAAGAAGGGTACATTTTCTTGCAATGAGCAATTTTTGTTTTTAATGACTGTTTGCCTAACTTTTAATATTCATGTTTTGGTGCATTTCATTTTGTTCAGGTTTTGATGATTTTATTTTTAGTTGTCAGAAGAAAATTAGTAAGAAATTTCAATATGAAGCAGCCCAAAAAAATGTAATTTAAAAATTATTCTGCATTTTATGTTTTTTTCAACTAAAAGAAGGGAAAAACTGTTGTTAGTGTTTGTCTATTTGTTTCCGAGACAAATTCTATTGGCCTAGTAAACATGAATGTGTACTTGTATCAACAGTGGTATTTCTCTATCATGTTATTATTAAACTCCAATCTGCTTCATATTTGGATATGCTCTAGTGATGTAGAACCATATAAATATAGTACAATGTGTATGTAATGGCCCCTGGTATGAACGGGTCAGTTTCAGTTTTTGTCCCTGCTCCGCATTTTTTTTTTTATTGTTAACGGGTCACTGAATTCCAACAGCTGGCAGGGCTATCGTTTTTATTCTCATTGTCAGATACACAGTTCAAAGATTCTTGTGATCAGTGTGCTAACATTGATCTGATTATATTTTTGGTACATTCTTCAGTTATGCTTTATTATGATGAAGTTTATCTGTAGCGTTTCTGAGTAAGGGTTGATGAAATATGCACTGGGAAGTGAGATGAGATCAAGGCAAATCAGGGCCGTTATTTCATAAGGCCAAAAAGCAAGTTTGTTGCTATTAGGTAGTCCCAAAACTAAAATGAAATGCATTTTTTTTGAAAGGATTTTTTTCCCAGAAGTGCCTCAAATCGGTTTGCAACCCACATTTTTGCTGTAGATATATTTCATTTATAAAACAAAAATAATGATTTGGGATTACTTCCATTGAAAAAGAAATAAAATTTTATATTGGTGCATTCCTGTATGCGGATATGTATCTAAAATGGTGCATTCCCACATGCATGCGGAAACGCACCAAATTTAGTGCAGTTCCGCATGCGGAATTGCAACAAAATTGGAGCGTTGCATATGCAGTAATGCGCCAAATTTGTCCACACCATGTCTGTCTTCTACACCTACTGGGCAACAGAGTAGTCATGAGGGTGAGTATTGTAGAGTAAGACATGTCACTCACTATGCCTAATATCTGTCTACTTTGGAATTAAGTTCTATCTTGCAGATACTGCATCACAAATAGCTCGGTGTGTAGCTGCATTTCCAGTATAGGTTACCATACAGGTTTCAAATCCGTCATGCATGTACTGGTATAGGCTGTTGTTTGCCCTAATTGTCCCGTCGAACGAGTCCGGAACGGGGGACTATGAAATGAGCAGCATTCCGTTCTTTCATCATGATACAAGTTAACGCCACTTTGGTGTATGATTTATCTGGAGTTCCATAGGGCTACAATGAATAACTTTGGTAGAAGAAGTGGGTTGATGAGTGCTCGACCTGATTAAATTTGGGCTAAAATAGCCAATTAAGTATCTAATTTGCATAATTTTCCCGCAAGGCTTGTTTTCAATGTGTCCATAGATGTGCTTGCAAAACAGGATCTTGTTTTTGTAAACATTTTTGATAATAAACCTTCTTTGGGCAAAGTGCTTTGTGAGTCCCAATTTTGAGTGCTAAAACAACAATTTCAAGAGAATGAAAGGCTGAGGTGAGTTAAAAGTAGCATAAAAATACACTAAACCGTGGGTATTTGCCAACTAAACAAATGATTGAACCAAAAGCTTAATTATTTAATGGTCAAAACATGATTTATTGACAATTTGGCGGCCATTTTGGATTTCTCGTCAGGGCAAAACTTTACATTTGTTTTCAAAGATGGGGCCAGTGTGGATAAAGTCATTATATTATTTATCCAGTGTGTTGAAATGATCTAAACTTTGATTCTCAATAGCCCATGCACCTCTATTATAAGACCAAATGTTTATTAGACCAATGAATTATTTAGTCCAAATGGTTTTTGTGTATACTGGGTGGGAATTAGATAAAATGGTTTTAGACAAAACATGCGCGTAGCCAGGATCCCCCACCCGCAGGTTGCGGATCCTTGGAACAATCCAAACAATGGCAGGGGGTTTAAGTGCTGCCTAAGGCCCCCAGTGGCGTCTAGGGGCAGAGCTCCTTTGGGGTCCAGGGAGCGAAACCCTGGAAAGATTGCAATGCCCTCTCCTTTCTTTTTTTTTTAGACCCCCGGGGTGTGCATGCTCCCTCAGCACCGCCCTGTCTACGCGTATGCCAAATAACAATTTACCATATTAATGCCTTGTGTACATGAACATTTCTTCTCTTTATCCCATTACTTCTCTTTACAGGCTCATCCCAACCCCAGTACAAATTGGTCAGAAAAGTTCTTAGCAAAACTCAGAATTCCCAATATCATGCAGATAGAGGTACCAAACAAACCGTTGGACTTCATGACATGTACATTTAAAAGGAGCAAAATTAATAAGTAAGTAAAGCTTGTACTCCTCTGGGACTGAAGCACAAAGTGACATGTTACTGCTCTTTCACAGGTGTTTGGCATAATACTGGGGTGTTTTGGGGTGAGAAATTTGCTAAATTTCCCCCAAAATGGGGTCTTTAGGTGGAATTTTGCAAAATTTTCTAAAAAAAAATAGACATCTTTAGGTGACAGTGGTAAAATTTTCAAAAAATATTGGGTCTTTAGGTTAAAGTTATTTTAAAAAAAGGAGTCTTTGAGTCCCCCGCCCAGCCATAATACAATTACAATTGTGCCTCATGCTCATTTACTCATGTGGATGTGTTTATCCTTATTTGGAAAAATCAGTTGTGTCATCTCCTAGTAAAGTAGATCTGCATCTTTTTGAACAGTAATGTTGTGTTCACACTTTCGGCACATGTCCACTGGCGCTAGTCTTTCGAACACGCTTTGTGCGCCGGATGCATGAACATGCGTTTTGCATAGAAGGTGTGTTCTAATAAAGGCTAGCAACAGCAGACGTTAACGTATGACCCCACGGTAATGCATTTAACAGCTAGTCTCCAGCAGTAATGTTTACTATCAGTCTTGAAGCTGTACAATTCAACCCCATGCACGACTGGTCCATAACCCCATGTGTGCAGGCCCTTGTCTGCAACTTATGCTCCAGGGGCACATACATGTGAATCACATCATACTAGCGACTATTCATTACTACTGTCCTATCTGGAATAGATTAAACTTGGACACCATTTATAAAAGAAGTAAATAAATATATAAGAACTACAGTGAGACTTGAACCCTGCAACATACGGATTACAAGACCAAAAGTGTACACCAGTGTGCCATACAATCTGAACCAGCAGACGGTCATTCTTTTGTAATACTTTGTAATACTTTGTAATATTAAAATATGATAACGGAAAAAAACCAACATATGTAACTAGTCTAGTGGGTAGAAGGGGTGTTCGTGCACCCCTCTGAAATAAACTTCTAATCAATGTCACTATATCAGAAAAAATGCATAGAAAACGATTAGATATGTTAAAAAAATAAAGTGTCCCACGTATCATTTTTATGCAAATTTATGCAAATTAGTATCGCCATTACAGAAAAATACAATTTTCGATATATCTCAGCCAATACTGTTGATAAATGAACAAATGAGATGACTGGGCCTATGTTTCGAGGGTCAAAGATCAAGATGGAACCATTTTGAAAATTACCAGATGTCCCTATGATGACGTAATATACAAATTTAGGTCACCATTAGCTAAAAATACAATGTTTGATATATCTCAACCAATAATGTTGATAAACGAACAAATAAGATGACTGGACCTATGTTTTGAGGGTCAAAGATCAAGATGGAACCATTTTGAAAATTACCAGATCTTTCCATGATGACAATATGCAGATTAGGGTCGCAATTAGCTAAAAATCCATATCTGGGTATACCTTGGCCAATATTTCACATACCTGCCCACATAAGATGACAAGACCTATGTTTTGATTGTCGAGGATAATTTAAAAGCTACTCATAATTTATATTCATGTGTCACAAACATGTTCACCTGCAAATACTAAGAATATGCAAATTAGGGCCTTCAATGTCGATAGTCTCGTTTTGGGGGTAATTGTAAGAAACTTTGTTGGCCAAGTAAATTTAGACTTGCACATCTATACATACTAGTAATACTCTAGCGTGATGTGACCCCGTTTTGCTGGAGTTAAAACCAATCCAGATCCAGATAATACTTGTAACATTTCTTTTAAATTTCAATTCTTGTATGCAATGATACAAGACTAATGCGAGACTAAGATACTGTGTTGTTATCATGCCGAAAAGAAACCGTGAAGGACAGAACTCTACAGTCTCCAATAACTCTCTGCCAACATGCAAGTGTGATATCCATATTGTATCATGGTAGTTTTACACCCTCAGTAAATTTAAAGGAACTGCAGGAGAAAAAATTTCTTGGCCAAAGACGTTTCTAAAATAATCCCAAAACAAGATTATCAACATTTAGACTTACAAATCTGCACTCATTAAATACTTTTAAAAAGCATTAAGCATTTCCTCTTTAATTCAATGTGTGCAATAATTAAAGACTAATGTAACACTTAGACAATGACATGTTGTAATCAAGCCAAAAAGAAAACGTCCGGAAAATGTGAAGAAAAGCATTCTTCGGTCTTCGACGCATCCGTCATGTGCTATCCATATTGTAGCATAAAATCAAGGAGGCAAATAGAACGACTATGTTCATATGCCAGCCGCCAATCAGAAAGCATTTGTTACAGTCTTGTATGACATTGGATCTCATACACGAATCCGACGGCGACTATTCTCTCCCCTACGCCGTGGGCGGCGCACTCACAATCTGCCATGACTGGGGGGGGCATCTTTTTGCATTTCTCGTTATACAAAACCGTGTTTACGTTGTACGTGTTTACACAAAGAAGGCTATAATTTTGATCAGTCTGAACGGCAAAAAACACTATTTCACGTGTTATCCATTTGTATATCATCAAGGGCGGCTCAGGAAAATGTCAAATTTCTTGGCTGCACCAATAGCGATAAAAAGTTACCAAAATGGAAACGAACTGCGTTTGAAATTCACTCGCCAATATCCAATGACACATGAAGAAAGTGAATGTCTGCAGCCGTACCATATGCATCGGTTCACAAATGGAAAAACCACCGATCTGCCAGCTTCTAATGAAGTGGAATGACTTATTTTTTGATTTTTTATATTTTCATTTAGTTGGCTTTAAATACGATTGTTTTGTTTTTCAACAAAATTTCCATTTTAAAACATGGTTAAATTTAGTTTGCCACATGTCAGCGTACCCGTACACCACTTCCATCATAGTCCATGTACAGTAAAAAAACCAAATAATCGCCTTTCTAAAACATCAAACAACCCGCATCGGAAGATTACCCGTTTTTTTCAGCAAATACGATCGGTCTTTGGGAACTATTCAATTTTTCACGTACACGTATATATCAACATTCTGTTGTTTACTTTATTTTTGTCTGGAAGGTTGTGAATTTAACGAAAATGATTTTTCTCACGCGGCTGTTTTTACCACTTTTTTTAACCACGTATTCTAACCAGGAGCGTTCTTTGTCTCGTGCACGCAAAGTGCGAGCAACCTTCCAATTTTTAACACAAAACAGTAAGACACTTGCTCTGCCTGAATTCCAGTTTAGGCCAGTCCCTGACAATCATCCCTCCTTAAATCCATTAAATAAACGGTGAAAATTGTTAAAAAATTGCGAAAAAGGTAGGGTGTAAATTCTTATTTCGTTCCAAGCTCTTAAAAGGAAATATGCGGCGTTGTGTGTACTGTGTGTTTGGTGGCCAGGACGCCCCCCAGTAATGCTGGGGACGTAGGAGGGTGGTGTCCCTTCGAGGCTTCCCCGTCGGATTGGTGTATATCTTAAAACAGAGTGAGATCTTGCTGTTATCATGTTACCCTTGCTTTTGTGTGTATGGTGTGTGTATTGGTGTGGGGTGTGTGATATGAAAACGAAAACTATCGCTCTGAGAACCTGATGAAACGCCCTACAGAAGGACCCAATGAAAGACCATAATTACCAAACGGCGTAGATCACCACAAAAGTATGCAGTTGCATTTTGGGAATACGCTTCTGAAGCTATTTGCACACAGCTTAAACTCCTGAGAAACCATGGACATGTGTCAAGGTTGTTCCTCTCCTTCGTCACGATATTTTGCAGGCTTTCCAATGAGTCATAGACCCTCGAGTTATGATTTTCTGGGGGGGGTCTTGTCCCCAGTAGTGGAAGAGAGAGATGAAGACTCCTCATCCAGGCACGGGCATCTTTGCCTTGCTGCCAATAAACCTGATAAAAGCCATACAAAATATTCTTGCATATATGGTAGTACAGATCGTTTGTCATCTCAAAAAATGTGTGAATGATGAGCCTCGGAAACTTTGGGCAAATGCGCGTGGAGTGAAAGGTGGGGAATTTCTGGTGTGTGACTTTCCAGCTAAGCGGACCCTGCAACTTATCTACCCCCCAGCAGAATTATTGTCTTATGGCTTTCGATTCTTTGCCACTTCCTGTATCGTTGATCCCTGACAGCACTGTTGGACAATTTGCTGCCAGGACCATTAGTAGAGATTTTTTATTAAAGTTATCAATTTCCAAAGGGGGAATATGATGTGTTTTCTGTCATAATTTGAGGGTCTTGTTGCAGGCATAAGTTGATTCTTTGACCAGGGCTTGGCCAGGGCTGTTTTAACTCAAAACAAAATCATAAACTATCGAGTGGCAAACCAGGTGCAGAACCATGGTGAGATACTTGCTATGGAACATATATATATGAGACTGATTTCCATTGTCCCTCTGGCCACACGGTACAGGTCTTGCCCATAGATGTTTAAACTTGCGCTTATCTCTAAGCATCTTACAAGCTATTACCATGCAGAGGAACCAGAGATATGATCAGCAGGTATGAATTCTCAGATGGCCGCCTCCCGGTCGTCGACTGTGTTAGGTTAGAGGGCCAAGGAAGGTCTCTGGACTCATGGAAAGCTGCTGAATTTACAGGAGAAGCAAACATCTGACACTCGACAAAGTTGAACCAGACCCATTTCTGGGCCGTGACTCCCTTTGGTCCCTTTGCTCTTCCAAGAGGAGTAGGCTTGAGGGGCTTAGATATGTAAACGCCTTTAATCTCTTCTTTGTCATGGAAAATAAATTTGGTGGAAGATGGGTCCACCGGAAGACAATCTACGCGGGGGGGGCTATGCCCTCTGTGAAGTCGATACTATCGGTTGTGTTCATCTCCCAGCAGACGATGATTTCCAACTCGTTCAAGCTCAGCATTTTTTGCTGAGCACATCGGATCCAGAACTGATAAGCCTGCGATATGGGGGACTTCATGATTGTCGGAGATGTCCCTCCATATTAAGCTGCTCCAGTCCTTATCCTGCATTTTCCTTTTAATTCTGAGGGTGTAAACAGTTACGATGCTTAAAAATGCTTTTTAAAAGTATTTTAATGAGTAAGATTTGTAAGTCTAAATGTTGATAACATTGTTTTTGGGATATTTTAGAAATTGTCTTTGGCCAAGTAAATTTTTCTCCTTTAGTCTTCCTTTACACTATACTGGGCTTAAAACTACATGATACAATATGATTTCACACTTCATTATTCAGAAAGTCATTGGAGACGGTAGAGTTCTGTTCTTCACCTTTGCTTTTCGGCATGATAACAGTACAGTATCTTAGTCTCGCATTAGTCTTGTATCATTCCATACTTGAATTAGAGAATGGTACAAGTCTTATGTATGACGTCTAAATTTCTTGGCCAGCAACGTTTCGTTCTTCTTTTATTATACCCCAAAAACAGACTATCGACTTTGAAGGCCCTCATTTGCATAGTCTAGTATTTGCAGGTGAACCTGTTATGAACAATAAACGAGTGCCTTTTAAATGATCCTCGACCCCAAAACGTCATCTTATGTGGCAGTATGTTTAATATTGGCCACGATATGCCCATATGGATTTTTTGGCTAATGGCCACCCTAAGTTGGGGAATGTGTCTTGTTGGCCACCCGTGACGTTATTGAACCCCTAACTCACTGAAAAAAGAAACTGCTATGCGTATACGTATGAATGTCGCGTCGCCAGGCGGTGCAGGTAATGTCCCTCTTACTGATGGCGCACTACTCGCCCTACCCTGATAGCCCGGTGGTGCATTAAGCCCACTTCCCGGGCATATTTCCGCAAATTTGACGACAAGTCTCATTCACATACCTACAAAACGGAATAAACCGCATCAAGTAAGTATGGCTTTAATTCCGTAATAAATACGGGGTTAACAAATTTTAATGGCTCAATTGGTTTATACCATAGTCTCCTCTCCTTTTCTTGTTTGATTTGTGTTTTGGTCAATTCCTATTTTCGGGGGTGTCATTTTTTAATAGCGAGTGCTACTGAATAAAGCGCATACTCCACTAAATTGCACTTTATTTCCGTCAAAAATACTAAAACAGTTCCTTTCCCTAAAATTTAAAATGACATCCCATCTTACCGAAACACCCGGTCCGATTATTATTTCTCACGGCCTGTGATAGTGGTATGCATATTTTCATGTCTAGATTTTATACACCACGCCGCTCACTCCTTCCTTCTTTCTTAACCTTCTTAACCCCCCAAAACACTAAACCCTCTTTTGCTTGGTATAAAATTACCCCCAAAGAAACCCCTTTTCCGTCCTCCCGGACTTGTTGTTAAATTATAAATTGTCACGCTATTGAAAGCCTTATAATAATACTCCTTTTTCCCCCCCCTTCCATAGACAATCACTGTACTAAGTATCAGCAACGGGGGGTATAACGGATATAATAATATAGGGCCGCTTACCATCAAGCTTATATTATACGTCCTTTTATACCCCCCGTTCCATAGACAATTGCTGTAAAAAAGTATAGCAACGGGGGTTATAACAGGAGTAATATAAATAGGGCCGAATAGCGTCAGCTTAATTATACTTCCGTTTCCCCCACCCTTCCTAGACACTCGCTGTACAAGTATAGCATGGGGGTATAACAGGAAGTAATGTAATATAGCCTCGACAATAAAAGTTTTATTAATACCCGTCTGTAGATCGAGAAAGGGGATTGTTTTGGGGGTAAGTTTATAAACAAAGAGTGGTTGAGTAGTTTTGGGGGTAAGAAAGAAGGTTAAAACAGGAAGGAAATGAGTGAGCGGTGGTAAATAAAATCGAGACATAAAAATGTTTACACCACCCGTTTCATGGACCATTGCAAAACAGTGAGCGGGTGGGGTAATCGGAGTGACGTATAGGCCTAACACTCTACTATAAGAGAAAAAAATGCAACTTCTATATCCAGTAAACCCGCTTATTCCGTCAAAATACGCGCCTCCAATTAATAAGGTGTATATGCATATAGCATTCGTACTTTTTTCAGTAACTAGGGGGTTAAATTGTGACGTCCTATTGTACGGGCCTTCAAACAAGATATTGCCCTAATTGATCTTATGTCATCATGGGACATCTGTAATTTTCAAAATGATTCCATCTCTTGATTTTGACCCCAAAACATAGGTCCTACATTCACCGTATTTGTTCATTGATCAACATATTGGTTGAGATATATCGAAAATGTTTTTTTTTGGCTAATGGCGACCCTAATTTGCATATTAAGTCACGTGGGGACATCTGGTAATTTCAAATGGTTCCATCTTGATCTTTTGACCCTCAACACCAGAGGTCCAGTCACCTCATTGTTCATTTATCCAAAAGTATTGGGCTGAGATATAATCGAAATTGTATTTTTCTGTAATGGCGATACGAATTTTGCACTAAATTTGCATAAAATTATACGTGTGACACTTTTTGATTTTTTAACATAGCTAAGCGTTTTCTAACGCATTTTTTCTATATAGTGCATTGTTAGAAGTTTATTTCAGAGGGTGCACGAACACCCTTCAACCCACTCACTAAATGTAACAAATTTGAATGCCTCAGAGTGTGATAGTAAGAAATCATTCAGGAGAGGTCCAAATTTTGACTTTTGCTATTTCACGAGGCGAAGCCGAGTGACATGGAAACAGTCAAATTTGACAAGAATATATTTTTACTATGCACAAATATATGCAGTCAATATTTGTTTTACGGTATATCATGATTTCACCTGGTTTCCTTTTTCTGCCATGTGATAGTAAAATTATTACCTCATAATATATTCCTTATCTGATTTGTTAAAAGGGAGGCATGAAACTCAACTAGCTCAAGATTGACCAAACCTGAACTATGCCTTGTAGTGTAGTAGATAACCATAAGCAATCGTGCACTTCTGGACAAAACAATTAAAACTTGGCACAGACATTCCTTGGTGCAAACAAACAAATTTAGAGGGGTGCCCAAAAATTCGGCCGCATTATGACGCATATGCACCGCCCCCTTTTTTTGATATTGCTTAATTATGTTCCAAATGGAAATTTCCTCAGAAACCTATCATGTGGGGTTCAAATTAAGCCTGGAACATAAAGATTTTCTAAAGATTCTTTTAGTAGGGTATCTTAAGATTTGGGGTCATATAGGTCCAGTAAAGGGTCTCAGAGGTCATTTGATATTAAATTTTACAAATTTGGTATCAAATGCCTCACACATGGCGTGCATACAATAAAAGGGCGTTTCCATAATTATTAAAATTTTGACATTGTCAAAATAAAAAATCAATCCACATACTGATTCTGTTTCATATCAAATGTACATACTATGTACGGTTCATGAACAAATAGGCAATTCAATTTCACAAATTAGATTTTTTGGATATTACAAAAAGTGACTGCTGTGGCGTCATTCCCAAATGGCATTATCAGCACCTTGGTACTACTTTTGATGTTATTAAAACGAATTCAATTTTGTAAAAGTTGGTAATATTCCTTTGATTTTGTCTTTTACGACTGTATTCATTATTAAGAAATGATACAATCGTCATTGAGTATGTACAAATTGAAAATTTTCTGGAACGTATGTCCACAACCTTTATCATTGGCAATTTAACCCTAAAGATTACAGATTGATTTGATTTTATCCTTTGTTTTTTTTTTTTTTCCTCAGCTTAATTAAATATCGCCCTACTGTGTACAGATCTGTTAAAAAACTATAACGTTTGGTCAAAAGGGACTGTTACTAAAACAGGAGTAACTCAAAAATTACACTTTTGTGTGTACGTCACACGGGGGGGGGGTTGACGTGTCCTGCAAACCAAGAAATGTGAGTGAATTTAAATTTTCAGGTCTAATTCTTCTGTCAGAGTCTACTGCAAATACAATTTCCCAAAATTCGAAAACCTGAAATAATTAGAATTCTGGGTCTGAAGTCACTGGATACCTTTTCCATGCCAAGTCCAGAGCAAAAAAATCTGTGGCGAGTGGCGAGCCACTTGCCAGTTCACTGAACAATAGAGGAATTTCTGCAGCCATACTTCAGCATTTCTCTCCTTACCTTGGCTATTTCAGGTGACAAGGTCTACAATAGCTTTCAGAGTTGTGAACATCATGAGTAGTAGCTAGCAGTTCAACCAGGGCCTCTAAGAGCTGAATTTTTCTGATGGCATGCGGGAGACCTTTATTATTGCCTTTTTTGATACCCAGTCGAATGTCTCAAAATGATGGCCTCTGATATTTTCAGGAAACAATTTTATGCATTGAATTGAAATCCATATGGTTCCTGGCAATGAAACATGGTGGCTAGTGCTTCCCCGCACTCTGTGTATAGCACGAAGTCTGGTGAAAGCGAGTGCACATCAATATCAACAATCATGAACTATATGAATCAAGAATGATATCACATATTGGAAGTTAGGGACCCTTTGTCAATTCATTGTTCACGAATGTGCCTTTATGCACTGATAGTCTGTAACATACGGTATATTACACTCCTCAAAAGCCCAATTCTCATCTCTTTCAGTTGATTCCAATGACAATGAGGCTGTAAGGCCCTACACCGGTCGTGGTGAAATAATTTAAACTTGCCTTGACCAGGTTACATCATGTACAGTCTCAAAATCTAGAAAAAAGAATCCATCAAAGTAGTTGTGAGCTGCACAGCTTCCCGCTCAAGCTTGGCCAGTATAAATTTCTGGACTTGATGTTGCGCCAGGTCCTTGTCATGTGCCAGCACTTTCAGAATTGAATTAGAAGTTTCCAACACGGCAATACCTGCTTCTTTCAAGACATGTTGTCCAACAAATCCACCTAGAATGTTTGACCATCCCTTTTCCACCGCACAGAGCCATTTCTCATGTGGGAGGCCACATGTGTTCTTTACTGCGGTTGACATCACCAAGGAACTCCAAATCTTCTCTTTCATTTTTTTTATTTTGTCCAGCGTTTGTCCTTTTTCTTTTAGAGATTTCATAATTATGTGCAGAGTTGTCCTGGAACGTATTTTCTAAAGTTTTTGGACATAGGAAAGAATGCCCTGTGCTTCATCAGTATATCCTGTTTTTAAATGGCGGTATTCGTGAACTAGTTTGTTTGGGTACCTCTGGAAGCAGTTTCGATAAGGGTCAGGTCAAATGGGATTTGGGCTCAATTGTTACAGATCCCATCCAGAAATCCTACCCAATATCTAGGTATCTTGTAGAACGCCCTGACACCATCCTCATTTTTATCCAACGTTATGGTTCATTAATGCACATTTCCAGAAAATGTAAAAAAAGACAAGCCTCTTTGTACAGACCGTCCAGATGGTTTGCACTTTTCTTCTGTTTGATGAAACCATCATTTGTGTACGTCTTTTTTTGTATTAATTACTATTATTTCTTTTTTACTTGATAATTATATATATTTTCTATTTGGAATTGAAATTACTTTACCCTAAACTCCACTGTATCTATACGTTTTGATCTTGGAACTCAACTATTAACCTTTAAATTTATTAATTTTTTTAAAAATTTTTATTGTAATATTTATTTATTCAGTTTTTTAATTTATTTTATTTCATTATTTGTTGTGTGGTTTGGAAGGAACAATTTAAGAGGGCCAATGCATGCGCCATTCACATGATTTTGAAGACATTGTTTAAGCTATTTTCCCAAGCTCCCTTGTCCCCACTGACCGGACTTGCAGAAATTCGGCAAAACCATCACCTGGTACAAACAGTAACCATTATTGACCTATTGTTATAAATCGCTGCAGCAATACTTCAATGCTTTAATACGTAGTATTAAACTTATTAAAAGATCTAAACAGCGGGGATTTAGAGTTTTATGTTATATACGCCAAATAATGACTATAAATACTAAATTAACAAACAAAGCGATCGTGATTGTAGGATAAGGGCACAAGTTTTGTACAGGGTAAAATCGTAATTGTTCGAATTAATAAGGTTCTAGTTCGACAGTATCTGTGATCTATAGTTTTTACTTGTGTCGCCTTACGAATATTCATGGAGGCCACATACTAGTTCAATTCTGTGTGGGTCCGTCCGTAGTTCCCTCGTATGACTCGGTTAACCCACCTTTTTTAAATGCTCTGCAGGCTAAACCTATCCCTGATTTACTTCAAACTTGATAGGATGAAGAGTGGGTGCCGCAATTTTATGTGTAGCTTTTGGCTGGCATTATTTGCATATTCATGAATGTTAATAGCTTTTTTGGCAATTTTTCAGCCATCTTCGGTTAACCTTTTTTGAAATGCTATGCTGGCTAAACGCTAATCCCGATTTACGTCACACTTGGTAGGGTGCTAAAGTGGGTGCCAAATATTATTGTAGCTTTTGGGCTGCATTTTTGCATATTCATGAATATTTAATTAGCTTATTTTCGCCGTCAAAATGACAACCGTTGCCCGCAAGGCTTTGTAGCATTTATCTGGAGTTCCGAAGGGCGACAATGATGTAACAACTTGGTGAATGAAGCTGGTCAAAATATTTCTCAACCTGATTAGATGTTGGGCATACTTCAGGAGCGATTCCATATTCAATTAGCTACTTGATATGCAAAATCAGCGTATCGCTATATTTTTGAAACGTACGTCGGATATGCACAATTCCTTCACTGCATGAACCCATTATGGTGAGCATCTTCCATCTTGAAAGTTCCGATCCATGGCGGCTAGGTATGCAAATGGACTAATTAAATATGCAGAATTGCTGTAATCGCATAAAATGGTACATGGATTGCAAAATTCCTCTGCTACATGAAAAACTATACCATACATCTGGTGTGTGAATCTTATGGAGGGGGAAGGGTGGGGTGTTGGGAGGGGCTCAGGGTGGGGTGTAAGTGGCCAGGTGGGCTGCATCGAGGAGGGGGTGGGGTGCGTCGGAGTTGTTGTTTGTGCTCATCTGGGTTGGGGTCGGGGGTGGTGGCATCGGGAAGGGTGGGGTGCGTCGGTGACCTCAGGTGATCTTGTGTGACCGCTGGTAACTTCATGTGACCTTGTACTTCTGTGACCTGGAGACTTTGTTGTGACCTTTTTGACCCCATGCTAACCTTGTGACCCTTGCTAACCTCACGCACCTTTGGCCATTCACAAATCGGTGGTGCCGGGAGCATCGGGTGGGATGCACTAGAGATGGTGGTGTGTACAGGGCGGGGGTGTGTGGGGGTTTCGTCGGGGGAATGGTGGGGTGGGGTTGGGAGGGGGGGACGCTCGTGTGACCTTGTGACAAATGTGACCCCTTGGGGGACCCCATGGGGATCTTTGTGACCCCTGTGACCTATGTGACCTCAGTGACCCTGTGTGACCTTTTTTGCCCCCATGTGACCTTTGTGAACCCCATGTGACCTTTGTGACCCCATGTGTGACCTTTGTGACCCCACTAACCTTGGGACCTCATTCACCTTAGTACCTCATGTCACCTGTGACCTCATGCACCTTTGAACCCCATTCACAAACCACAATGGCAGACCGACACTAGTGGTCCAACGGCTACGATGTATGTTTCATACATTTCGGTTACACTTTTTTTAAAATGTGCTGCTGGCTAACACTATGCCCGATTACTTCAAACTCAAATAATTTTGTATAACACGTTTCTTTCCATTGCATTTGCTTTCTTTCTATCATCATTTGCCAAACTTCATCATACAGCAAGTGATCGCGCAACCAGCGACACTTGTGGTTCGAGAAACCGCCTTTGTTACATAGGCACATAACAGTTTGAGGTCATCCGTGTAAAACATTGTCCAATTTGCTCCAAACGGGTTTTAAAATTTGTTCATTTGGGTACACTAGATACTAAAGTGTATATAGATTTCTTAGTTTGACAGTTCAATATAGAATTAGAGTTATAGTTCGTGACCTCAAATAGCCCAGGTCACCTTTGCATTCTATTAGCAAAAAATATCATATAGGGCACCAGTATATTTTGGGCTCATATACCAGTAAACCCCTACATATTTATAACAACGGGTAAATCTAAAATTTTTATCCCATTGTGACCTTGACCCTAATCCTTGAAAGGCGATGAACATACTTTTCGGATCTTTCGACCATTTCCCATTTCAATATTTGACTGTGGAATAACCTTGCTCCATACATTTCTACTACGTTGATTTGGTAAACTTTGATACGTTGTTCTTAAGGGTTTTCCGCAATACAATTCTGGAGACAATAGATATGGTTTCCATTAGTTATGAGTCATTACATGGTTTTCTTATTTTGACTGGCCTATCACTAACCTGAAAATAATTGCAAGTGAATATTAATTGTATAATTTAAAAAGGCAATTTATACATGAAACCTCATTACGATGACTGTTTTCCATACTAAAAATACAAGGGGCGTGGTTTATGGACCATTATTATTGCAGTAAAGTCGTTGTGCTGCTTTCCACATGCCAATTTTCCTCACACAAACCCTAGGAGTGACATTGCATATCACATTTTGATTTTGACACTTTGACACCAAGCCGTAACTACGGTTAGCAGCCACAATACTGGCCAATGGTATCGTATGGCCTTTAATGACCCCAACCTGACCCTCTGCTTACCAAGATTGCAAATATTTAGATCATTTTATCACGCTCCATGTCTCAACTTTATTTGATACAAAAAACTGATATGATTATGAAAGTAATGATTCAACATGACGACGAATATTATAAAAAAGGGGGTGGCCTAATGACGTCATTATTTGGTCGAATTTTTGGGCACCCCTCGGAAATTGCCTTTGCCACACCCCAAGGAAGGTTTGTGCCAGTTTTCATGCTGTTTCCAGAAGTGCACGATCTTGGTGAAAATTAAGACTTTACTCACTTCACTATTTGGAGAGCGGGCTCTCTTGCAGAACTATGCCCGGGACAACCTCTCTCAGCATAGAGACTGCCGTACGGACCATCCATCCGTATTATGAGAGTACATTTGAATCTGTGTAGAGATGAATATAAGCAGAACCGTATTTTGTTTACTCGGACTGTGGGGAGTCTGTGCTGTATGTAAAGTCGGATACAAACCGGGGAGCAAGAGCAAGGGAAATGGCTGAATCGCAAGCATCAGTAGCCTATTCTGCTTTGAGGTTGTTGGTACTGCTCGTACTTGAAAACTATCCCTCTGATTTGTTTGACATCGACCCTGTCATAGCGCCATTGGCGTCGCGCTTTGCCTTTGGAAATAAAATGGCTGCGCCCATGGTTATCGGCAATCAGGTTGACGGTCGCTGGCAACGATTTTCTACCGTTTATAAGCACCTAGATCCAAAGATTTCTTTTGCATACATCAAGAGACAACATTGTGTTATCGGTATTGTAACAGAATATAAGTTGGAATATCACATGTAGAGTCCCGTGGATTTGTGTGTGTTTCATCGTGTAGGGAATGCGTGAAAGCGGGTGATTGGTGAAAAGTTGCTGAATTCGGAGCTGCAAGGAAAAATTGTACACATCTTGCGACAAAAAATGGCACGAAGTCGTTACTCGGGGATCCGTTTTGGACTCCAACCTCACTTCCTTCCTCAACACACGAATGTTGATTGCTAATTCTTGACATGTTTTGGACCCTAAGTTACACAAATTGTTAACCATCATGCACGCCATGACAACATGGCGACATCTCGGATCTACACTGATAGATGCCTGTGTTATGACAAAATCTATAATTCGGTAATAAACAAATTAACTAACTGCTTTTTATTCGGAGCCTGGTTGACACTATAGGCCCCTCGGTGATCTCGAAACCATACTATGTCCCTCGGCTTACGCCTCGTGGCAATGTATGGTTTCTAGATTCACCTTGGGCCTATAGATTTTCAAACATGCCCCTCCTAGCAGTCAATATTTGTATACTATCACACTTGGTGGCTCAAAATACTGCAATTAATCATGATCTAACATGACTAGCACCACATGAGGTTGCGTCATAGATGTAGTCCTTTGAGCAACAAGTTGCAGACTAGAACTAGTTAAGCTCATCACCGTAGCCTGCCTAAGCATTCCTATAATTCAGATGTGACCCACAGAACAGCTATCAACAAGTTTGGATGGCTGCTCTTTATGGTTAGTCTTTTATCACCGGGAAAAGGTTTGGGACAGGCAAGTTATAGATGATAACTTTGGGAGCAGAGCTAGTTACATTCTTATCTTGACTAAATTTCTCTCAATTTGTGGTAATTCTCAAAAGAAAGTTTTCCCAAGTATAAAAACACTACATTTTCATTACTGACCGTAACATATGTCTTAATTTGTCCTTTCAGATTTTTAGGTAGCGAAAACAAAGACACATTCTTCTCAAATACAGACCGCTCGAGGGTTGTCCATGAAATCCTTGCCAGCTCAACGTATGGGAAAAGGAAGCGCGCTGAAGTAGGCATCGATAGATTACTAGAAGAGGATATATTCCAAGCTGCTTACCCATTACATGATGTAAGTAGGATGTGCAGAGAAGATTTCATCTTGATCAATTCTAAGAAAAATTTTGACATTATACTCACAATCATGGTGTTCTACCACTAACTAGTGGTTTCACTCCATCTCCTTTCTCTTAATGGTTTTACAGACATTGTTATTAAAACTATTGGGTTTGTAGGCCCTTGTTCTTGGTGAGTGTTGCTCCCTTCCTACAATACCAGAAAAAATATCTGATTTCTCTCATCTGCAAAGTTGGAAGTCCAATTCCTTCCAACTTAAGATTTATTATGGACCGTGGTCCCTATTATTCTCTAGATGTGTGGTTGTAATCCATGTTTCAGCATCATAGGAAAGGTATATGATATTTTGACTATCTGATCTTCAGGGAGATAAAAAGAATGAGGTCTTGAAAGATTAATCTATAACTTTTTGGCAACGGCATGTCGCTGCCAGTGGCTTGGAACTAACATACAATATATGAGGAAAGCCACTGCCAGCGGCTGCTTGACGTCACTGTAAACAAATACAGGGAATTCCCATGAAGTGTTCTTTATGTACATCTTATTTCGATGTGAATGACCTCTGACCCTAATGCGAGCTGCTGCCAACAACTTTCCGTCCAAACTGGGTGTTTTAGAGGCTGTTTAGTGGGATATATTTCCAGCTTTGTTTTGCTTGCGACATTTAAAGATGGCAGCCTCCACATAAAAACAAACGGCAACAAGACGACGGAATATAGCTGAATATAACTGCACAGCAGGTATGTTACAGCCTTGCACAGTGGGATGATGATACTGCTGATGACTTAGATAACATCTCTGATAGCAAGGTCTCAGTAGATGATATGGATATTGGTACTAGTGATGGTAATAGCAATGATAATAGCGGGAATACTGTTTTTCATAGATTTCCCAGGATTTATTCCATACAAATGCGTAAATTTGGGGCGAAAAATTCCGGAGTCAAAGAGTTAATATGTTGCTACTAATACTGGTATATCTAAACAGCTTTAAACTGTTAAGCAATTTCATTGGCTGATGCCCAGTTCAATTCGTTTCTTAACCCAGGGTAGTAACGCCCCGCGCGTATTGAAGTTATTTTTTAGGTTGAAGCGCTCGCAGCATAACTCTGCGTTTTGCTACTTTTCGCGCGCGCCTGCCGATGTTGCGTCTCATTGCGTGTGATCGTTGCGTTCAGCGGGTTGTTCGCACGTTTTTCACTGGGTGGTGGCAGGCTTTCTTGTTGTATTTAAGCCGTAATTATCGTAAGTAATCGCTAAATCGGGTTAAAGATGACCTTAAATGATCATTGCTGTTTAAGAATTGAAGAGATACAGGGATACATTTCGGTGAACTTGTAACTCTCTTATAAACACGAATTGACCCAAGGCGATCATTATTTTAAGTGGATGAACTAGCGGTATAACCTTTATTCTCTAAATTAAGGTTTATTAATATTTTCAACACCCTGCTTTTTCCTTGTCACACCGGGACCAGACAAAGTCCCTGGCCACATTATACAGACCATGAGGATCCTTAATAAACGTCAAGTCTAAAAAGATACTGGGGCCCAGATGGGAATGTGGTAAGTACCAACCACTAGACCACATCAGGGAGTACTTTGGCGAGAAAATAGGAATATACTTTGCCTGGTTAGGTAAGTAAACTTGTGAACTTTAAAATATAGTATAACCCTAACACTGTTTTTGTTTTTAGCCTATCTCCCGGGAAGAAGGGAAGGGGTAAAGGGATAGAAAGAAAAGAAGATTAGACATCTTGGGTGGGATTCGAACCTGGGCCTCCGGCACCTCAGTCCCATGACTAGGGATGGCAAGCCACGAGTGTGTCGCTGGGCCCAGCCAGCAATTTGGTGGCCATACGTGTGTTCGTTCGATGACGTCATTGCATCTTTTTGGACTTTTGGTGCATTTTCTAGCCTCAGCTCAGTGAGTTTTAGTGAGTTTCAGGTGGTGGCGGCGAAGCCTCATTCAATATAGCAACTCACCAAAAATGTCAAATGAAATTACAGCAATACAGAGTGCAAACCACAAACTAATTTGGGTGCTTTGATGTGGGTCGGTCATGGGTGTTCCCATGACCCACATACGACCTCGTCCTTGTTCGTTATTCATGCAAAAAAAATCAGAAATAAACCCTTCCAGTGGAGTTGATTCTTCAACTCCAACGGTTTTGGAATAAGAAAATATTCCTTAACAACATATAAAAAATTCAGAATTTTTTGTCAAGATTTCGCTTTTACGTGTTAAACCAATGGCGACGTCTGAAATTGGGAATTCTTGGCCGCCCTCCCTTGGTGAGTTTTGCATGTGTTAGGGTTAAACTCCATGAATGTTACTCTACCAATTGTGAAAGGGTAATTATTTAATTAGCCAAGATTGTCTGTCAGGACCTCCACAGAGGTCTTTACTTCAAATTATGTTAACTGGGCCATTTAGTTACCATCTCTAAGCTGTAGACTTCTCAGCAAGTTTCTCTCCTTTTAAGAATTTATTTGACTGCACACTCTAGGTTTGATATTCAGGTCCTCTACATTCTGGAATTAACGACCTTAAGGGGATCTGAAACCAAAAGCACCAAATAACCGTGTGGTCTTTTCACCTCATATTTGCCTTTATTTAGCTGATCCAGGATAGAAAAGAACAATGGCATCATGTAGTGTGCGTAAGGTCCTACCAGTTCGTTCGTTCGTGTCCACAAGTCATTCGTAATGGCTTGTGGTGGTGTAAGAATTTGCTTCAGCTGTGTTAGCTGATCCGGGGCCGCGTGTATCTATGACACGGACGCTCCTAACTTGACCTGCGTTGTTTTTTGTTTTTTAACTGGGGGCGGATTGGGAACAGTCAGGGGTTTGCACCATAGCTATTCGACACTGACTGCGTATACAGCTCGTATACAGATTCAAATCCAGAAATGAGCACCTGAGTGAATCCCAGCAAGTAACCCCCCGGATTCGAACCCGGGATTTTGTTGGTATATTTCTGCCCGCCATAGGCAAAGGCACCCTAACCATAGACCACGCTTCTCCCAAAGTGATGTTACTGAAAGCGGCACTGTCACATTTTCACAAAACAACTCTTCAATTTGCTTGGAAATGATAGTGTAGGCCATTGGATACAGATATATTGACACATTAAAATAAACTATATTAAAAAAATGGGGGCATAATAAGAGGCTAAAGGACATACAGTAATTACAAAAGTATATTTACGAAGGTTATAACTCTAACCACTTAAACTGGTTTTAACTTACAAAAAGCCAGCTTTCAGGAGAAATAATGCACAGGTATTCACTAGGAGAAGTGAAACGGGTCGTTTTCCTACTTTTGGCGTCAAATGGCGTCGTATGGCGTCATTTGGCGTCACTGACGCCAAACTGGCGTCACTGACGCCAAATTGGCGCCAGTGACGCCAGAAAAAAATGGCGTCACTGACGCCAATATGGCGTCACTGGCGCCAAAATAGCGTCCACTGACGCCATTTCTGGCGTCACTGACGCCATTTTGGCGTCACTGAGCCATGTTGGCGCTGGCGACGCCATAGTGATAATCCCCCCCCCAATTCACTTGAAAATGGTGTCAGAAATGCCACAATCATTGCCATAGTTGTAAGATTGTATCATGCACTAATGCTTGAGTATGAATATTGTCTTTGAAAGGTAAACCTATACAAGGGAGGATGTTTGCCAAATGTCAATTATTGGTATTGTTTTTGTGATAATGAGGAGAATGTTTGGAGTGGTGATTCTTCAAAATTTACGGTTGAAGGTGACAAATAACATTACTTATAATACTAAATTTAGTAGTACCTATTTTTTTTTTACAGTGGATAAAAATACTTGGACAGAAGATAAACTGCCAACTCTGTAAGCACACATGCTACATAGAGGTTTGTCAGTCTTTAACCATTTACGCATCACAACAGAGGTGCAATGTTCCTTCTGTATTTCAGTCCACATGCGCTGTGTTCGTGCCTATCCAACAAATTATTAATCAGACTGAAATGTGAATTATGTCAAGCCTGGAAAATACTTAAAGTTGATCCCTGGGTGATATA
>JAMKCH010041199.1:0-13910 GCA_023653785.1 Ophioderma brevispina | reverse complement strand
ATTTCTGATTTCAAATGCCTAGGAAGCCTCCTACAACTAAATAGGAGATATAAACGGTAGTTATGGCCAATGCATACGTCATCCATGGCCTGCTTACATCTTCATAATCATCTCACTATTTAATTTATTATCCCCACAACCTGAAAGAAGTCACAGTTGGCTTTCCTGATATCAAATTGCTCGGGAAGTTTTCTCACGATTTTGTTAGGACAACTCAAATTGGGGATATAAACAGCAAAGGTAAAGGCTAATTTGAATATTCCATTTGATTTATGCTACAATACAGGGTGTCCCAAAATAACTATCATTTCATATGTTTTAAAGTTGCATTTGGGATCTTAAGCAATTTTTTCCTTGTTAATGGTCGAAACATGTATTTTAAACTTTACTTTTCAATGATTCACTTGATGTGATAAGCAAATAGTTTGCCTGCTCCTTGGGGCCAATGCATTGTAATTCATCTATTTATGGACAAAGTAAATAATTTTCCCTTTGAGGGTCAAACTGTATTGTCATGGTGCACAATATCACACATAAAAATCTGGATAATCCACCGGGAAAGGCTTTTTTGATCTCAATCAGATTTTGATACACACGTTAGAAATTACGAATCAGATAAAAAGTACTCCTTGTCTTTAATACCGGATTTCAAGCCCACACTTTTGGCAGGTTATGTTCACATAGCCATGCCACTAACAAAAATATAAAAATATGAGTTTGAATTATTTTTTCGATTTTCGGATTATCAAATCGCTGCTAATCCCTTTAAAATCCTTTTGCATAATAGGCCCAAATAGAAAAATACAAAACATTAACAAATTAAATGCCACAGGGACATTTTCAACTAAATGTGAAATTCCTTCATTGCTCTCAATGATATTCTATATTTTCTTGACAAATAGAATATCTTACACAAAATAGCATACCACAAAACAAGATAGAGCCGCTGGTAATAAATCTATACGGAATGGGAAAGGAATGCCAATTTTTCACAGCACTATTTTCAAAAGTTCCAGTGTCTCTTTTGGAAATAGATTGTTTTGAGCAGGGATTTTGTAAAGCATGTGCAACCCGGAAGTATCCTATTCCGTACACATCATTACAACACTTACCATCAATCTGGGCTTTTTATTGAGTTAATCAGTTAATGAAGATAGATCTCCAAACTGGAAGATTACGGTGTACCTTAGGGCATAACATTTTTATAATTTATTTCAAGATTTATTTTTTTTGTGAATCATTTTTCTAGTTTATTACTTTTTCTTTAGGTTTTAAGATGTTTTTCTCCAAAATTATCTTATAGATTAATTTTATTTGCTAGATTTAATTTGTTTTGCTATTGAACATCTTGAACCAACCACTGGACAACAGAGATAGGGTGCTCGCCCACATCCTAAGATGGACGGCACTTCCCTGTGCTAACTCATGTGCAGAGTATGCTTGCCATGTATGGGAAAAGAGCAACCCATGCCAGACTGAATCCAGCATTAAGGAGGCTAGGACAACTTAGCGTCCGTCACACAGGGGTAGAATTTCGTAAGAGCCCGTGTGAGTCCCATGATCGCACAAATTTCTTGTAGTAGGGGAGGCCCCTACAGTTATTCAGGATCCCAAATGGCCTAAAATCCTACTAGTAAATGGTCATTACCAATCACTGCCTCGGTCACAACTTAGATTTGAGTTATGTGAGTTTAAAATAAAATAAATAAAATAGAATTTTGAGGTGATGTGATTTGATTATCACTGCTGTCTAATGTTTCTACGCAAGTCCACGTGGACTCACGCGGTATAAGTCCCGTGCGTCGAGTCTCTGCGTGAGTCGACTCGCGCAATTCTACCCCTGCACTATTAAGAATCTGCTGCACTGTTTCCAAGTTGGATTTTTTCGTTACGGATAGAAATTACAACAATTGGCCTATGGGGCAACCGTCCGGTTCGACTTTAAATTTGGAAATCACCTTGTCTCTGGGATATATGGTGAACTGAGGTCCCCTTGTGTAATTTTTTTTTTACCTAAGAAGCTAAATTTGAACCAAATTTAGTTCCTGCACCTCAAATGTTTATCGAATTACCCGAGTTCCTAAGGGCCTACTCTGATAAATGAAAATATGAAATCACTGTCCCATATATACGATACATCGGTATTTGGTTGAACTACTTCGTGATCGATGCAATCACATCGCGCGCGAGTATTTAGAAGCGTGATATCGCGTACAACCTATGTTGCGTGTGACGGCCTCTGATGGCGCATAGACAGTTTTTTCTCACATTTTTGAACACTAAAAAACAATTCTATTTGGTTAATTATTGAAGAAAGAAAGTAGTCGGTGACCCTATCTGTTTTCCTTCTTAATCAAAAGCTTCTAGTAGTGCGCAACTTTTATTAAAATTCCATCAAAAAATTTCGAGCAGAATTTTTTGTTACTAATGAAAATGTCTGGATAAAAATTAAATTACATAGGCTTGTGTACTAATTGGGTGGATAAAAATGGCCCAAATGGTATTTTGAATCAGTAATATATGAAAAACGAGTCGTGACCCCTTTTTGTGGGCCCCAGCTTTAGCTGGAAGACCACTTTGCCTTCCGTTGGTGTGTTTGGTGTGTATGTCATATGTGTGTATGGTGTAAATTTGTCACTAAAAATGTTAAGTTTTGTTAAATGACCTCATTTGAAAAGTTGAACTTCAAATTGGACCAAAATTGTGTCATAGGTGTCACGCATGGTATCCCTCATATGTTTTGAAGAGGTGAAGGTCTGTTCTCAAGGTCAAAGGTCATATGCGGTCCCAATTTAAAAATAGCTAAAAAATTTAAATTGACCTCAATTGAAAAGTTGAAATTCAACTGGAACCGAATCTTGGGTCATAGGTGCACCATGAGACCTCATATGTTGATGAGGTCAAAGGTCATATGCCAATGTCAAAGGTCATGAGGCGGCCCACAGCTTATATTCTTTTAATAAGATCGGAAAGCTTATAAAACCGCGACTTCTAGTTTATTGTGGATTGTTCTGGTTACCATACGATTTTAGCTTGTCATGACGAGTTTCATGAAAATTTTTGGACAGATCTAATCGTGTCTAGCCCCATCCTTTAAATGTCCTCCGGCCGGCTTATCACGGTATCTTTCGCCCAACCCCAACGGACAACTTATACAACCTAACAGCATGGGGGAAGGTTCCAATGCCAAGTCTCCCCTTTGTAAGTCACTCAATGGTCTGGATAGGACCAGTTGTACCCCCTTAAATCCAGAGTTTGCCTTGTGAATAGGCAAGATCTTGCTATAACCAAGTAACATCTATTGGTACTGAACTTGGTGAGCATCATCTATTCCACCTGGAGCGACTTTTTTTTCATGCAGTAACATGCAGTAAACATGCAGTAAACATGCAGTAAAAGGCAGTAAACATGCAGTTTAAAAGAAGAAAGTCACAGACCTACACATGATTCTATAGATTTTATTTATTCACATTTCCTATACCAACCATTTTGAAACCTACAACGAATACGGAAACTTCTGCACCTCAATAGATAATATATTGGCCAATTCCGAGAGCTCAATTAATACTGTATATTAGTTAAAATATCACTGATCATTATACACCACCGTTTGGCGATCAAATATTAAGAATTGGGAAAACGAAGATAGATTCTACTAAAAAGAAACAGTAGTTTTATAAAAGATATCATGATAAGAACTGATAGTTTAAAAATGAATGTCGCAAACGTTAAATTTGGATGTTTGTATTATGTGACAATTATGTAGAATTGTGATTAAACCACTTCATTGAACAAAATTTACTACATTGTATGATGATTGTGTAATCATTAAAAAGGTGTAGTGTAACACAAAAGGAAAGTTTCCACAGTCACCGTGGATTTCTAAAGTTATTTTGAAAAGTATAAATAACAAAAAACAAACCTATATAAGGAATATCTAACGATGCCCAATGAAAAACTAGCTCAAAAGGTTAAAACTACCAAAAAAAAAAAAGAAACAACTTCATTCTTTGAGGCGAAGGTGTAGCGGTAGTATTTTTTTCAGAAGAAGTTTCAAGAAACACGAAATAATATAAACAGACTTGGAAATTAATTAATAAGATTGTTGGTCGTGGCAAAAGTCGGTTAATAAAGTAATTTAAATCAGAAGATGGTGTTCCTATTCATATCGATCCTAAAAATAATATCAAATGCTTTCAACAATTTTTTTGTTGAGAAGGACCAAAATTAGCTTTCAAAAGAAAAACATACGGGCAAAAATTTATTTTTGAATATTGAATCGAACGCTTTACAAAAGTGTATTTTTTAGTAACCAATAGTTAATGAGGTAGGTTATAAAGATTATCACTATAAGGTAATCAAAAAAGAGTCCTGGTCATGATGACACATCAAAACTATATTGTAAAAGAAGGTTGCCAAAGAAATAGGCAACGCCTTGACGAGATATTCAATAGTCCATTTCTACTGGCGTTGTTTCAGACCAACTGAAGCCTGCAAAAGTAGTTCCCATATATAAAAAAGATGACAAAGAAAGTATTTTCCAATTTATCGTCTGTTTCTGGTACCCCCTGTTTTTCTAAAATTCTTGAAAGATTAGTGTTTAATAGATGTATGGAATATATCGATAAAACAAAATATGAATGATAACAATTTGGATTTAGGTCAAATCATTCACCTATATGGAATGCATGTGAATAGTGATACAATAAGTAATACAGTAGAAAGAAATGAAACTAAACTACATTGGGATATTTTTCGATTTGTCAAAGCGTTTTGACATATTACCATGATATCTATTGTATAAACTGGAAGCTTTGGTTCCTCCGAGGTATTGTCCTTGAATGGTTTTAAAAAGGTTACTTTAGATATAGAATACAATTTGTAGATATCAGTCATGTGTATTCATTATAAAACTATAAATGCGGGGTACCACAGGCTCAATTTTAGGACCTTTGTTATTTATTCTTTATATAAATGATATTGCAATGGCCGTTTCACACTGCTAGAAAGTGGTCTATTTGCTGATGATAACTACTCTACTGTATTCCCATCTGATATAAGCCACGAAAATTGATGTATCAATATTGAATTACAAGATCAACACTGGTTTTCAAGGGCAAACAAAACTATCGGTAAATGCTAGCAAAACTAATTATAATGCTGTGGGATCTCCTTATGTTTTAAAACTTCTAACTGTTCCAGACCAAGAACTAAAGGTAATGATTGGCAAGACAAAACGGGGGTCAATACTAAAAAACTTTAATGTTTACTTGATAATGTGACATTAGAGAGAGTTTAGTGAGACCAATTTTTTAGGTAATTATCATCGATGAACATCTTACATGGAAAAATCACAGTCGATCAAATATCAAAAAATATTTCAAGAAATGTTGGTTTACTCTCCAAACTGGTAAACACTTGTACTGGATAGTATTAATCTTTATATTGTACGTTAGTATTACCCTTACATAAACTATGGTTATCTTAATATGGGTAGTTTTCAATAAAACCATTTAGAATAAAATATTTAAGTTGCAAAAATGGGACGGTAAGGTTATTACGAATAGTCATTATAGATGTCATTCGGGACCATATTCTCAAATTCAATTTGTTAATGTATTTGGATACATAAAGCTGGAACTTGGATGTTTATGTATAAACCACTATACTGACCATACCAAAACCTTTGAGAATTTTTGTAAAATCATGCCCAAATACATAAATACCATACAAGAAATGCCACAATTATAGCCTTAATAATACAGAATTTTTCCGATCGCGCTGTGAGAAATTCTAGACCAGAATTATGGAATTCTTTGGACATAATATCAATGTGCAAAAATACTAAGTTTGTTAGAAAATCATCAATTCAAATCTATCTCGTAGCTGATTGACTGAGTTTTGGTTGGGGCAGTCTTGTTGTTTGTGGGGTGTGTATGTGTCATGTGTGCATTTTGGTTTGGTTTGTAGTGTAGAACTTCTTAGGTTTAGGGATGATCACATCTGGCCTTATGGGCCTCTCAATATCTCCTCAATAATCATGTTTTGGCGTCTTTGAAGATTTATGGTGATGATATTGAAATAAAAGTGAATTGATTGATTGATTGATTGATGATGGATTTATTAACATTTATGCCACAGTGTAACAGTGCTGGATACCGTGTGTAACGAAAATTCCGGATCGCGGAATTTCAAACAAAGTTGTGATTTTCTATAGGAACACTTCGTTTTTAGCTTAGTTCTTTCATCACAGTGATTAGTATATGGACAAACATTATTTTATGCAAAAACATGATTTGTTTTGAAAAATTAGTGCGCTCTCACGGAAAATCTCCGAGTCGCCTTTAAAGCAATAATGGCACATTTTTTTAATAGCACCCCCCAATTTTCAAAATTTGTTATTTTGGCAACAGTTAGTTGGTGCTTGCCTAGGAAACTATAACTGCTAACGAGTAATGCTAACAATCATATTTATCATGAAATAAAGCGATTTTGTAATTAGAATTTGGATCCCAGATTTGACTTTAACGGCAGAGCTGGAACGCTACGTTTTATGTCCGTCCATTATGAAATGTGCCACCTCGCGAAAATAACCTCTCACTTGTTTGCCTGAACGCAATAAAAACTAATGGATAGCGAGACACGTCCAACTGTGCTATTTCCGCTGGCTATTTCATATTTGAATGCCGTTTCCAGCAGGCGTTGAACTATTATCCGGGGACCGATAATTATTTAATTACAATATTTCCTTCATTGGTGAGACAGACATTTTTGAGCTTAACCATTCACAGTCTGTTTACTAGCCATTTACCAAGCAACCATGTAAAACTCTCAAATTTTTTGAAAAAATTGGGGTGGCTCTTCAAAAAAAATGTGGGAAAGAGTTCTATATGTACCACCCCCGGGCCGTCGCCAGGGGGGTGCGGGGGGTCGACGCACCCCCCCAAAATGGACAAAGGTCCGCTTTATGATGTTGAAGTTCCGCTCTGCCATGTTTAAGGTCCGTGTTGTTCAATTAAAAGTTTGTCCCCTTAGTGTTGTGGTGGGCATGGTATAATGGTAAATGAAGGACTAGCAGGTGTTACCATCGCATTACGATTGTCGTTGTGACTATGTTGTTTCTCAACGCTGCGACGAAATTTTTAAATTTTTTTTCTTCCCCCCACGCCCCCCCCCTTCAGAATTTGGAGACGACGGAGAAAAATTTTGGGTCAACCGGCGACGCAGCGAGCCAAATTTTTTTTGGTAGCGCAAAGGTCCACCTCTGGCAAATCCGACCCCCCCCATAAATTCCTGCTTACGGGCCTGGTACCCACCCGCCACCCCCTCTTTACAATTTACATGAAACAAATTATTTTTTATTTATGCCTTACACTAACAATACCCTAACACTAGGCCACAAATAAAAAAAATATTGTTATTGGGTATAACTTGAGAGGGGGACTACTGGAACGTCTAGCCAAAATGGCTAATATTGCTTTAGTCATGACCCTTCATTTGAAGGACGATTAAGCTGGACGGTGGCATCAACTGTGGGCAGTGACTTGTAACACTGTATGAATGGTATGCTTGGAGTGTCCCTGAGCCTTTGATCCGGGACCTAAAAATCTGTATAGGAGCACTCGTCAAGAGAATTAATGCGTACTGCACACTGATTTGCATGAAATCTGTACTAAGTTCGCTCAGCGCCGTGCGGTGGCTCTATACGTTACCCATCCCCCATCCCCCTGTTTATGTCATGAATACTTTATATTCAGTATTAATTATGTAGCTTATCGAAAGTGGTGACGCTATCACCATACCATCGATATCGAATTGTCTATGCCTATGGGCATTTGTACACAGTGTCAGCCCGCCGCTTGATTTACCCAATACTGTTACAAAGTCTAATTGGATAAGTGGCTCTCAAGAGGTACTGACTTGGGCTTAAAATTTGTGCACACTCTTCCGTAATGCCTCCCTGGTAGGAGGTGGGACCCCCCAAAACTTGGTTGCAACCAGGCCATAGTAATTGGTGGGTCCATCTTTTACTGTTTACTTATTACACAAAAATGAGTAACCTTTAGCCCTATCATCACACAGGCCATTAGAATTTCTTACCTTTTATTACTTCCTTTTACAAATGCATGTGCCTGGCACTCCTGTGATGGGCAATGATTCCCAGAATTGACCAGATGCCGAGAAGCAATATATCCCATGACTGTGCTGGTGTGTTACAATAAATTGATGTCCTCATAGCAGCAAACTCCAGAGGATACCAGTGTGTCACATCGTATTGGGTTTTAGAGTTTGTAGTAGTTTTCCTTGTCTGTCCTATCTAACCAACCCCACTCAACCAGTCGCTTACAATGATTGCACCTGTATGTTACAGCCAGTACCATGGCTCCATGCCAACTTAAAGCAGCAATGTGAGAATCCATCTGCTGTGGTTTTTACACTGATGTACTTATGCATGCCCTCTCTCCGACTAGCAGCTGGGCTCTTAGAATCATTGCCAGTCCCATGAGGTACTCTCCTCAAGCATTTGAGGGTTGTTGCAGGAGATATCTGCCACCCATTTACTTTTGTACACAACCCAGCTACATCCTAAACCTTAACAGACCAAGTCATATCTGCACTAGTAGTTTCCCCTCGGAGTTGGGGACGACATGTATAGGATCTAATTGGGTGTTCCCCCTCACATGCTGTACACCTTACACTGCTGCCTTGTCTGCTACACAGCGAAAATTGCATTAGGATTAACTTGCAATAGCCCAGTCATTATCAAGCTTACCAGATCCATGCTGACCGGACCCTCAAGCTCCCAGGGACAGCAATGAAGGATGCGACATTCGGTGTAATGCCCTGATTCCCTTCTGGTGATTCTAGCTGTAATCAAGAGGATTAATGAAAATGTTGAAACTATGATATTTTACCGAGTATGCAACATTAATGCTTAAAAGTGGGGCACAATATGTCACCTAAGTAGAGTATTTGCCTCTTTTATTTTTTTTAGGGAAAAAGTATAATTCGAAACACGTAGATTAAATTAGGCCAGTACTGTCGGAGAGGATCTAATTTTGTGTTTTTTTTTATGCTCCCAGCTTCTAGGGATTGACCAGCATAAATGATTTTCAATCAGACATTCAAAATGATTTTACAATTCGACAATTCAACTGATTACAATCGACATTCAGTAATTGATTTTACAATCGACATTCAGTAATGATTTTAACATCACCATTCAGTAAATGATTTTACAATCCACATTCAGTAAATGATTTTACAATCCACATTCAGTAAATGATTTTACAATCCACATTCAGTAAATGATTTTACAATCCACATTCATTTAAATTGATTTTACATCCACATTCAGTAATGATTTTACAATCCACATTCAGTAATGATTTTACAATCCACATTCAGTAAATGATTTTACAATCGACATTCAGTAACTGATTTGCAATCAACTTTCCAGCAGATTTCTCGCTGTTGAATCACTAGGATGAATGACAACTATGGTTCACCGCCATATGCGTGCTTGGCCAACTAAACACAACATTATCCACACTCCGCCTAATGAGGACAAAATCCGATATTTTAGTCATTAATGTTCATCCAGACACTTTACTACAACACAAAACATGAATGGAGTTTGGATCTTTGAAACCACTGCTGTTTTCTTTGTTTTTTTTGTAAATTTTTCATTTGGAAAAAATAGACTATGTGAATCACAGGTATTCTTCACTTTTTAGGACAACTAATGCACATTTAAAATTTCTTGATTCTTTTAGAGCAGGAGCAGAATATCATAATTAAGGGCCTTATTTAAGGAGTTCGGTCATACCCTCACTTCAGAACAAAAGGTTTGACACCTTTGGTAGTTAGCATGGACATCAATCGTGCTAGGGTAGTTAGTCTCAAATTTTCTCAACAGGAGCCAATTTAAGTTTACAAGGGGTCAAATTTTTAAAATAATGCCTCCAATCTGTTGGATCATGTATGCCATATTGTCCCGTTGTCATAAGGATTCAAAAATGTATAGTCGGTACCATACAACCATAGGTTTTGGAGGTAAATGGTAAAAATTACAAAAATGGTAAAACATATCATCTCTTCGGCTGCGGCCAGCGATACAGATTTCTTCATGACATTAGGTCAGGTCAGGATCCTTTGAGGGCCTGTTAATGGTATCCTGGTAACCCGTAATACCTGTCCCATGGCTGAGTTGTCAGCGGCTAAACCGTAGCCCATCGGGTTTCTAACGAAATCGATGAGGAGGGTAGCTGGTTACCCGGTAGAAATGAAAAAGAGATCTACCTACAAGGGCGTCGGTCTGGAGAGCTAATGGCTGTCATTCGCACATTGGAGTCAGGAAGGCATCCGGTCAATTCTCTTTTTGCTCCAATAAATCCTCAACAGCAGGTTGCTGTGAATGGGAGGTGAATCGGCACTACAACCCCCGTAGCGGGGACCAAACCGGATTAAAACTTTGGTTTACTAATACTACTACTTAATACCTCATTTTGCAGTGTGGCTATCTGTTCAGCTTGCTTCATGCATTTATCATACCCTAGCACACGTATGTTATAGGTTAAATAAGAGGTGCGGGACGTCAATGAGGTGGAATGTAGAGAGCGTATCTTCTAGAAGGCTCGTTCCTCTGGCCGACGAAGGATGTGTCCAAGGAAACTAAGCTGGCGATGTCTTACACGGTGGATAAGAGGGCTCGTGGTAGTCATTGAATATAAGAATGGAGTTGAATTTGAGACAGTCTTTTTCCGTTTTATGTCCAGATAATCCTATAGCACACAAGGATCAGGTCACACAGGTAGTGTTGAATAACTTGACTTTTGCAGAGATGGATTAATTGGGGCTTTTCAACAGACGTTCTAGCTTCCAGAAGGCACTACGTGCTAATGATTGGTGTCTTTTTAGGTAGCTTGCAGCAGATGCCATTTTGGAGCCAAAATAGTGAAATCTGTCACAGGTGATGCAGGGCCCGTACGCAGGGGGGGGTGAGGGGTGCGGTCGCACCCCCCAAATTCCGCAAAAGGTCCATTTGCTAAATATTTTGATAAAAGGTCCAAATTGAGAGAATTTTGACAAGAAAGTCCACTTGTTGGCGATGAAATGTTAAAAAAAAAGGACCATTTTATGCCTTGTGTAGGTCAAATGTGCCAAAAAAGGTCCACTTTTCGAAAAAATTCACTTTTCAGAACTAACACATAAGATAATGTCTATCGCTCCTCTGTCAGCCCTGTATGGTTAGCGGAATTCGTAAGAGCGCTGTCACTAGTAATACGGATGGTAGCCGGTTCGAGTCCGGCCAAGCAGGATTTTTTTCAACAATTGCATGCGCAGGCCATTCCCAGGGAAAGATTAATAATATTTATGCATTGTAGATGCTACAAAACTATACCTTATTGTGATACATTAAGCGTAAATAACATGTTGTTTCTTTACCAAAAATAGGGCAACTTCTGATTTGCCCCTGTACAAATCGAATGGCCATTTTAGCCATTTTACCCAATTACTGAAAAAAACAATGGTCATAGTGGTACAAAAATGAATTTTTGGAATCTTATGACTAGACGGACAATGATGCCTTACTTTTTAACATGACTGGAGCATTTAAAAGTTTGATCCCTTGACCTTAAAGTGATAGGAGGAGATTTTTTAGGAATACGATTTTCTGACAAATGCACAGGATCGATGGTAGACCACCTACCAAGAACGGTTCGAAGGTTTAGTGGACAAACAAGTACAAAAAGAAACAGCAAACTTGATTTTGAAACTTGCCTGACTATCGTTCGTAATTGTCCCCATAGAACACAGTGCTTTGACTTTCTGTCATGCACGACAGAAAGTACGAAATCATCATATTATGACTACAAGACGTGCGTATTCGTCTTATTCAATTCAGGTGTGATGTAATACATTGGAAAGCATTCCAATATGCAAAAAAAACCTGGGTTCGAAAAAAATTGGGGGCGCTTTCTTTCTGGAAATTCTTCCTCATGTCTCTTTAAAATGGCTCCCCTACTAAAAAGGGACATCACAATTTGAGACTACCAACTACCAGAATTGTTATAGAGGGGTTTCCATTACCTCTCCTAACTACCAAAGGGCCAAAACATTTTCTATAGTGGTGGATGACAATATGTTTAAACCCAGGCCTACTTCCTGCTCTATTTGGGGGATCGCTGATAGGATTTCAACTATTAGTATTTTGCAGAGAAACATTAATTGATGCCTTAATAGGAGGGCGAGTTAGTGTAGTGGTGGAGTCGATAACCTTTCAGCAGTGTGGCCTGGGTTCAATCTCCAGTCGAGCCAGGGTCGTATGTGAATTAGGGTGCCGATCCATAACTCCAATTGAAGGTTTTTCTCCAAGAACTTCGGTTCCTCCTGCATCTTAAAATCGGACTTCTTCCCAATATCTGTCCCCACTGTTCTGGAGGCATCCATTGAATTTAATGCAGCAATATTGGGTTTCTGCCTGGCAAATGCGAATGTTATAAAATGTAGTAGTAATTGGGCTATTTTGTTTTGTATTGAATGTGAGTTTGAGTAAAAAAGTATGAACTAATAACATCAAGTAAGATTAAATATAGAAGAGTTACTGGTGGCAAGCACAAAATCCATTGTGCTCAAATCTGGCAAAAAGATAAATTCAAATAATCTTACACAGATGTTTGACCCATGCTGATCGTCTCTTTTTTTTAGTAGCAATTTTAAGCAGTGGCGACACAAGTTTTACAACTGTTATAAGTAGGGACGTGCAATAGTATTACCTCTGCAAAAAAATCAGAAAAATCCAGTGCAGGAATCTGCCATATAGGCCTACAAAGGTCATGATTTGTATCTTAAGCACCCCTTCGTATATGCCAATTCTCTACAGAGAGGCGTGTTAAACTAGATTTTAAAGAAAAACATATTTGCCCGCACATTGAAATTTTGTAAAATTTACAACAGGATGAATCAAGTGTTATAAAAATCCAAAATGAGTTGCAAGCTCGCATACGCTGTTGGATAGTTTTTGTTTTATTCTGGGTTTTGTCATAATAAATGACTTTAAAACAGCTGTACTCGGGTAGGCACATATTTAGATGAATACATTAACGGATATAAAAATCGAACACATTGTCTCATACACTGCCGCTTCACCAAATTTTACCACTGGAGTATGTGCATTAAACGTTGTCTATTATGCCAGTCGGTTTTCCAGCACTGTCTCAGCAATCAGCAGCGGTGGGCAGTTGGAAGGAATGATGGGTCTCTCGTTGTTGTTGCAAACACGCCAAATGATGTTTACCGGTCAGCAACTTTCAATGGAATTTCTGTTGACAAAACTCCCATGACAACAATGCCATAAGAATATGGATCAGTATTAGGAGAAAGTTTGAAATCTCTCAACAGTTCAGGAGCCATCCAAGCATGGGTCACTCTTCCAGTGCATTGCTATGGTGGCTGTTCAATTTTCTTAGCCAAGCCGAAATCTGCCAATTTCAAAACATTGCCTCTGCGATCAAATAATTAGTGATTTAACATCTTAGCCCATGCTTAAAAAAACGCCCTTTTGGAAAAGACGCTTGCCTTCCAATCTTTGTTGATCAAGGTAGGACCTGAGAGAACCTCCCATTTACAGAGCTCCAAAACTAGATAAGCTCAAAGTTTCATCTACACCCCAAGTAGCTTGACAATATTGGGGTGGTCAAGTCCTGACAGAACCTCAACTTCATGCCTGTCAATTGCTAATCTTTTGGCTGCACACTTCTTTTGCCACCACATGGCCTGGAATCCAGCACTGAAACCACCTAGTCCTATCTGCTTCTCTAATTTTAGATCCTGCCTTTTGATATTCACATACGCCATATTGTGTTCATCTTCAAAGATTCTGAAATAGAGACATGTGAAAGAGAAAC
>JAMKCH010041198.1:0-12835 GCA_023653785.1 Ophioderma brevispina | reverse complement strand
TCGCGACTACTAATATTTAAAATAGTTTGTGATAAATATTTGGAATTTTGCGACTGTCTGCCATCTCCCCAAACCGATGCATTTTGTTATGATCACATCGGAGAGGAAAGCAAGCGTGTGATAATTGGAAGACAATTAAAACAATTAGTTTTGTTAAATCAACATGGTTAATTGGCGCGCCAAGTTCAGAAAAAAAAAACTCCCCGATCGTCACAGACCTTGACGACGGCACAAGTTTGACATGTCGATGTCAAGACTGCTCGTCGACTGTTCGCCGAGTTGGTGACACCAAGAAAGGTACAGTCAAATAGAAACAACCGCGACACGACCCGACCTCTACCCAACTACAACAAGACACATTTTTTCAAAATAGGCTGCAGTCTTGTTCAAAATACAAACTTTCAAGAAAGAGATGCTCAATAGCCTAGCAGTAGGCGACAGCTTCCAGAAAATCATCAAGATCAAGCATGGCACTTGTTTCAGTTCCAAATCAGTCGCAAACCTTAACAAGACAGCACAAGTTGTGACATGTTGCTGTCACGACCTTCCCGATTCAAAACCCGCCACGATTTTTTAAGCTGCAAGAAAAACTTGTGGCCGTTTTTTTTTCATATTTGCCACGTGCTCCGACCACACAAGACTGCAGAGATTGTACGGGGACAGTCCCAGACTTGGGCAAAACTACACTGAAAAAAGGAAAAATACTCACGATTTTCGAAAAAGGCCAATCCGGCCCTAGTCTTGAGCAGTCTGGAAGCGGTGTTATAGCAAATAAGGGGAAGCACAGACGACTGATGTACAGAAACGGCCAAGACCTTGCCCAAAAACACAATGCAAAAGGAAAAAACTGACTCACGATTTTCGAAAAATTTGCCAATCGGCACCAGTCTTGGAAAGTCTTGAAGTGGTTTTCTGGCAAAAAATCGGCTGGGTGACTGACCTTTAAAAGAAAAATGATGCTCCGTGGACAATGTCTGTTTTGCCACGTATTGTCAGTGGACCATATCTTGCGAACCACTCAACCAAATGAACAATTTTTTCAGGCCAGTTAGTCGGCAGGCCCAAGGGGGTGAAAACCCATTCAAAACCAGTCGTCTGTGCGGGCGCTGGACATTTTGAGTATTGCACGGAATAATTATTAGTGGTTACAACATAATGTCAATTCGATACAAACAATCCGCCCAAAATATCAGTTGTTGTCTGTTGGGTGCTATTGGGGGTTAAATTTGTCCTACCCATGGCCACACAAACCGAATGAAATGACACTCAGTCGTCTTATTTAAATAAACCGACTTCAATGAATACATCTTTTTCACCTAAGCGCGCATGCATTATGAGAAAAAAAGAGTATCTGAGCCAAATGATAGGTACACATTGTACACCTGGCCACCTCTAACAAATACATTAATTGGTATCACTACCGATAGTGTATATTGCAAAGCGGCACCCACAGTATGTGGAAGAAGCGGAGGCAGCCATTGCTTGCTATTGTTGGTACTCTATGTTTTTCTTTGTGGTCGGCACAAACATGCGAGACGGTGTATTCTAAAGATTACGTAACGTTTTGCCCTCTATCTATATAGAACCACTCTGTGGGCAGGCCACCCAAGTACTATTGTTCACACTAAAAATTGTTGGACAGGGTCATTTTAATGGGTTTCACAAAATACAATAGGCAACGACGTGCTATTGTCCACATTCCCTGCACACGGCTGCAGTTCAATCGATGGAACCAGGTCAATGTTATAGCATATGAGAATTAATTCCTTGTATATGTCAAGTTATATATTTTCCGTGGTCTTCGCTTCTTAAAAGAGATATAGTAACACGTACACAGACCATTTTGTAGCACACAATTCAATTCAATGTGGGATGCTTTAAATTTTGTGCGGAGTTCTAATAACTTCAGAACAAGCTTTTTCAAAACCTAAAATTTCGGGCGCTTTATTTCGTTGTTTTTAAAACCCCAAACACCATTTCACGTCATATTACCACCACTTAATGTAGTTGACATTCCGCAACAATAATACATGATTGATAATGAATTCAGGTATTTTGGACCTCAAATCATAAATTTTCCAGAAGAGTTTTCGACAAGCTATTGAGGCACAGCGATTGTATTGTCTTCTCGTGTACAAGAAAATAAACGCAGTTGGCGTGACCTCCTGATTGAATGGTGGAACCTTTTGAGTCCAATTTTTCCAGTGGTGGAACCAGACTTTTCATTTGGGAGGAGCAGGGCAGGCAGGCAGGCAGGAACAAGAGCATATGAACCTGTACTTACCTTGCTGCATGGGCCCAAGAAGGAAAAATTCCAAATGTGGGTTGCCCCCATCTCTGGTTACGTCAACTGTTTGCCAGGGTTGGATCTTTATATTGCTTTGGTCTTCGAAATGATGGATACTCTAAATGCATTATATAGTTTCTTAAATAAGATATTATTATGATTATAGGTGAATGTTCTCTAAAAGGCGGGAAAAGAAGAAGTTCGGTGAAAGAATGTATATAACAAACCTTAGTTCCCCGGTCGTTAATAATTATATTGGGTTAACATTTACAACGTAAAACCAGATAATGAGTGGTGAAGTGAGGTAGTTTTGTCCGAGCGGATACATTTCTTCAGTAAGTGGGGTTGATGAAAAAGCTGGGATGCGTCCCATTTTAATAGGCGATCAAACAAAATTGATATTTTGTAAAGCCACCCCCCCCCAACCATGCCATTTGTGATGGGTCTGAAAAGAAATTGTTTGATTGCTATTTATACCCAACCCACTTAAATATAAGCACTTAAATAAATACTCTACCACACTAAAAACACTTTTCTGAACAGTTTTTTTCATTACTATTACTTTGGTAAACAAGTAATGATAATTACCTGAAGTATCATAAAAACACATTATTTTTCTCTGGAAACAGATGAAAAACATACGATCCTATTTGGAAACTCCTCACATAATGCCGACAAATTTGGAGCCGACACATTCAACAAATCTTAACGCAAACTCTTAACTCTTAACTTAGTTACATATTTGTTTTCATCTAATTTGTCAATAGAAGAGTGCCCTTTAATTCTAATGACCAGTTTAGGACAAAACATTCCATGAACATGTAATCGAGGGCAGACCATCCTCCAGAGGATCTCTATGTGCTCTCAAATTATTATTTCCCTTGAAACCCTTTTTCAAATATTACTAGGAAAATGTATTGTCCCTTTAAAATTCAACTTCCACAACATGCGGGTGATTTTGTATGGTGGGTATATTCACAAAATTAGCACCATCAAATGCACCTAAACCCCCTAAACCTTTTAGACATATTAGCGGATCTTGGGCATTTGATATGCTATTAAAAATAAATAAGGACAAAATCGGGTAATTCCTCTTAAATCCACTTTCCACCAATGTGGTGATTTTGGATGGCGTCTATTTGAAACAACACCCTCATTTACATAAATACTTCTTAACCCTTTAGTCAATGGATCTTGCACTGGTTGTCATAAAGCTATATTTAAACAACATAAGGAAAATCGGGTCTGCGCCCCTTAAAATCCCTTTTCCATTTTCCACCAACTTGACAATTTTGCATGTGTATATTCGGAATCAGCACCTTCGAATTGTCCAAAAACACTTCTTACACCTTTCAGTCAGTCAAAGAAGGTGATAGTGTGCATGGTTTTGATAACGCTCTATTTAAAAAATTAAGGAAAATCGGGTAATTCCTTCCCCTTTAAAAATACACTTTCCACCAATGTAGTGATGTTGTAAGGTGGCTTGTTTTTAAAATCAGCAACCCCCTCCTTCAAATTGACATAAACACTTCTTAAACCCTTTTAAATCAAATAAGTGGATCTTGCACATGGTTCCATAATCTATATTTAAAAAAATAAGGAAAATCGGGTAATGGCCTCCTTTAAAATCCACTTTCCACCTACTTACAATTTTGCATGGTGAATATTCGGAATCAGCACCCGCGAATTGTCCAAAAACACTTCTCAATACTTCTCAAACCTTTTAGTGTATCTTGAGTTGGGTTCCCTCAAATATGCAACCCATGGATCCCCTACTAATGCTGCCCTCTGTTATGGGAACTTGTAAGTGAGCCGCCTATAGATAGACCCTTTTGTTCCTTCTAAGCTACCAAGGATACATGAGGGCAGCCCTTTATACAATACTCAAATACCTATATATTAGCGTATGCTGCTAAGATTTGGATTATAATAACCGTCTTCACACCATACAGACTCTGGAATACAACAGAATGGCCAAATTACTGGCTATTTATATCATGAGCAAGTGAACTACACTCTGACTATATCAATTCCCGTGGCGCAGTTCAAAGCTTTCATTCACCATTGTATTGCACAAATACTCCCCTGTATTTTAGTATATTTCTGATACCCAGGACGTGCATAGTCAGCTGTTGTTAACATGTGCTCATCAAGGCTACTGGACTCAGCCGTTTGTAGATTAGCATGCCTATCTATAGAGTGATATGTTATGGTTTGTATGTAAAAAGTTCGTTGTTTTGCAATTCCATTTAGTGTTCCGGGCCCCCCAGAACACAAAAATGCAAAATGGGTCTTTCCACCCAAGAACCAGAAAGCCACGCACATATATGTTGCTAAAATATATAGCGCACATCCTTGCAAAACGTGGCATTGTGGTTCTTGGGTTGGAAAGGCTTCAAATATGGAAAATTGAATTACCCATGAAGCCTGTATTATAACTTTCATTATAACGTTTCAAGTTCATCCGTCTCATGAAAACTATAGCGGGCGTCCTTCATTCCTTATACGGCGAGTCCTTCGATTCTGTGTACGAAATAGGCCCTCGACCTCCGGCCCTGGTCGAAAGCGGCTATGAGGCGTCTTGGTACGTCGGCCTCGAATAGTGGTGACGCTGTTTCCTTATCAGTGCCCTTTTCTAAAAGCTATACTAGATAATCAAAAATTGAAGTTATTTGAAAGTTTTAGTGGGGATCTATAGCGGAAACTGCATTCATAACATTTAAAAATTTGTCACGCGGGGTGCAAACCAGCGGGCGCGATGTGGTATTGTTACGTGTATTTCAAAGGAGCGTTATTTGTGGTGTGCGCCCTTTGCGATTTGAGAGAGCACCACTAAATCACTTCGCATTTTGTGTAATGGGGGGCAGTTCCGAGTAAAAACATAACGTCGATTGTAAGCAAAATTGGTGTGGAATGGTACAAAGATATCGTTGATTGTCAAATGGTTAATTTTAAATGAATAGTGCAGACAAGTTCTATACTTGGAATATCAGAAAATAAATAAATGTGAATCTACAATTAAATTAGGCCTTCGGAAGTACTCCGTGATCGGATACGGCTATGGGTTTTACGTGGCGGCTGAAAAAAGTGGCGGCGCTATTCACAAGCCTGTACCTCGAATTATATCCTGTATCGGTATTAATTCCATGATGTTTTATTGTTTTATTTGTTTTATATAGAATAGATCTTCAAAACATCAAATAGGAGGGTCACGTGGGGTTGAATTTGAAAAACATTATTTTAAGTCATTTGCGTGTATTTCAATGGGAGCGTTATTTGGTGGGGCACCCTTCTAAAGCGCGTATGGGATGTGCATGCCACTTCATAAAATTGGATTTTCATGCAGAAAAGCAAAAATGATGCCCCAAAAGTGATTGTTATATAGAATGAATTGTGTTGTGTTCTAAAATGAAGCTTTCGGTGTAATTAGAGACTTTTTTGTCAAAGACATTAAGTCACAAACAGTCTACCCAGCATTTTTAAACGGATTAACATGATTTGTTTCATTTGGCCATTTTTGGTTAAAAGTGGCTGTTTTGTCTTATAAATATCTTGCTGCCAAAATTGGAATTTTCTTGAAAGCGCTGCAATGTTCTGTGGTATTATTTGCCTTTCAACAACATTATGTCTATATACGCGAGACTCACATTGTGATTCTTCCTTCGGGAATGCATTCAATTTGAAAGCGAACATCCTGATTACCTCCGTGTAAGAGCCAAAATAACGGCATTTGTCATCAAACTGCGTATTCTATTCCCAAGAGACAGCGTGGTTTTTTTTTGGAAAAGTTCACAGTGATCTTTGCATATTAAGTGCTTTTGTAATACCATTTAACAAAATTAGATAGTTAATTTTTTATAAGTCTCCAAACGGGATCTCTTTGAACCCTAACCTCGTTCAAAATGACCACGGTACGCCAATTTAAAGAGGCAAGCATCGGTTCATACACATTACCGTCATTTTGTTTTTTTTTTTTTGTGGGGGTAAGTACCTTTTGCGTGGATTTCCACGCTAGCAATTTTAATACCCCTAAAGCCTAGTCCCAGCCCATTTTAACCATGGACATACCCTAACCCTATCTAACCCCTAACCTACCCTAGGCCCAAATCTAACCTTAACCCAACCCTAACTCAAACATCTAACCCTAATCGATCGCTACCCTAACCCTATCGTCCCCTAGCTTCATCCCTAACCCTAACCTTAATCTAACCCTACCTCTTATCACCAACTCTAACTTCTTATCTAAATCTAACCCCTAACCTTATCCCCAACAATATCCCCAACCGTGAGAATGAGAGTGGGAGCGAAATAGAATATCGGATTCATTCGGGCGCCGCACATGCGTCATTTTTCGGTTTTTGATGCTGTTAAGGGGAGGGGCGACGCTTAGCACCATTAATCGCTTTACCTGAAGTTTGTGGTTTGCATCCAATGCAATGTTTCACATAACTGTTTTTCAATTTCTCACTCTTCGACGCCATTATTTTCATAAAACTCTTAACACAAATGTCCACTACGGCTTGGGCAGACCACATAGCTGCAATTTTGTCAAAAAGAGCGCAATTTTCAAGCATTTTCTGCTGTGACTTCCAACGTTCCAAAAGCTATTTTTCCAATCGATGAATCTTCTCAGTAATAAGTGACACTTTTTCTAGAATGAATCCCTCGCATTTTTTGTAATGGTGGGTAATTCCGGTAAAAACCTACCTTCGATTGTAAGCAATTGGTGTGGCATGGTGCATAGATATCATCGATTGTCAAATGTTAATATTTAAATAAATAGTGCAGACAATGTTATATACTTGGAATATCAGAAAACTACTAAAATTTGGATCTACAAATAAATTAGGCCTTCGAGATCTCCGTGCTCGGATACGCTATGGTTTTACGTGTCGGGTGGAAAAGTGGTGGCGCAATTCACAAACCTGTATCTCGAAGTCATCCTGTATCGTATCAACTTGCCATGATTTTAAAAATTTTCATCTTTTATTTTTGATATAGCAATATCTTAAAACATCAAATATGATGCAAGTGGGGTTGAAATTTTTGAACTTATTTCAAGTCAATTTAGCGTGTATTTCAATGGGAGCGTTATTTGGTGGTGTGGGCCCCTTTTATTACCTTATTTTAACACGATGACAAAAATTTTTTATTTCTGTTTTTTGGGTTTTTTTAACTATTACTATTTATTACTGTATGTTATATAGAATAGATATATATATAAAGAGCTAAGAGATAGGAGATACATCTCGCTATCTGTTTAATCCTCTATATGCTAGCTATAAGGGAAGGCCTCACACTTGTATTTAGTTTCTTGTTGCCGGCCGGGTCGGAATTGGCTGCCGGGTTTCCAAATAATTGAATTATTTTGTATAATTCATTATTTTGTAATAACTATAATTTCCATTTAAGTTTTTTTCCTCTCTCTCTAATCCATATGGGCCTCAAATCAATCAGTGCCAGGTAACTGTGGGCTGCCCTACTATCAGGCTCAATTTACAAAAAAAATTCTTTCCGAATATTGTCCGTTTGATGCTTTAAGTCTAGTAGAAAACTTAGGACAAATTATACAGAGTTGTTACTTTTGTTTCCTATGTCCAAATCGCGAACATAGTTGTTAATGTCCATGAAAGTCAATAAGAATTGACAAAAATATGAATAATGAATAATGAATTCTCACTCGTCTAAATCTCACAAGAAACTAAAAATCAAGTGAGGCAGGGAAGCGTCCAATCCCGTTTCCATTATTTACACTCCTTTTATATTCCATTTCTTCACAGTGTAAACAAATCGCCTGGTAAACCACTAACATTTAAAGTGCATTTTCTTATTAAATTATAATGCCCTTTTTTATTTATCGTATTTTCTTTTTTTTTTTTCTTTTCGCGAGCTCTCTCCCGGTCTCTATAGACTGTGTGTGAGTTTCTGTGGGGTGTGAGTTGTGTGTGGGTTTGTGTGTGTGTGAGTGTGTGTTTTCTTTTTTCTGGACTATCTGCAATCTCTCTTCCCGGTTGCGTACACTGCCTGCATCTGTAGGCTGCAGCAGCAATAAGCCAGGTATAGTAACCATGCCATGCTTAAAAGTGCGGCTCGCTCCACTTACTATATATCGATTACTATATATCAATACTATATATCACGGTGGGCCTAAAAAATGTTACCGATTCTTAACTTGTGGCAAGATTGTTTGTTGACAGTTTTGTTTCCAGTTTGCTTTAAAACAGATTTTTAGTACTGTTAAGAAAAACGTTGCTGATTACTTGGCTTCGACATGATTTTAGAATAACGCGGTATCAATCTGAAATTGTGGTACGCCACTTGCATACAACTTCAATCCAAATAGTGAGCCGTGCACCGTGACCTTCGTCCCTGAGTTTGCTGCAAAAATTGCTGTCTGGAATAAGCAGATGCTGAAAGAATGACGTAATTTCAACATATAGCTAAAATGTGTCTAGTTGGTGCTGAAATTTTGTATTCAATTCAGATTACCGGTGGGTCAGCCAATTGACATATGTTTTTCATACTCTTAATTTTTTACCTTAGAAAAAATGGAAAATGAAACAATTTTTGTGGTTTATCAATTTAGCTCAGTTTTATACACATCCGAAAGACACACGCCATCAGTTTCCCGAGAATTGAGATGTTGGTGTGGTTGCATTTGTATATGTTTTAATTAAACTAAAAAAAGTACCTGAATACGGTGGCTGAATATGAATATTTATTTTTTCAACAAATTAAAAAAATGGCTTAAATTAATTCGTCCCGAATATTATTAAATGTTTAGATCCACGAAGTGATTAAATGGTTTTGTGAATTGCTTTATTCGTGAGATGTTTTATTCGGAATTACATGTTTAATCCATGAAAAATTGTTATTGTGGGCTTTTAAAGTTTTATTCGTAAATTGTTTTATTGCGAATTAACTATGAATGTTTTCGCGAATAAAACATTTGAATTCGTGGATTAAACATTTAAAATGCGAAAAAAAATATTTAATTTGCCAAATTAAATCATTATATTCGCCAAATAAAATGTGGTTCGCAATGATTTATTCACGAATAATGGCATTCGTAGATTAAACATTGAATTCACGCCCAATAAAAAATTTAATTCGCAATTATAATTTAATTCACAAATAAAACATTTATTTCGTGGATTAAACATTTAATTCGCGAATAAAATTTTCATGAAAAAACATTAATTCACGAATAAAAACATTTATAATTCGCCAAAAAAAAAACCCATTTAAATTCTCAAAAAAACATTTAAGTCATTCAATAAGACATGTCAATTCACCAATAAAACACAATCAAAATTTAGACCATAACTGCTGGCATGTTTTTTTAAAATTTAATTCATAATAAAGACAGTACCTCTACACAGAATACATGGATACGTTAAAAACTTGTGGTCGTGAGGAGGATTTCACAAAGTTTCTGTAATGGTTTGTAGAACCTATTTATGTTTATGCCAAAGTGGAGGGGAGTTTTAGCATGCCCCAATTTGCGAATATTTATTTGTGATATTGCCCGAGAAATGAATGCATTTTGGCTTTTAAACCGACCAACCTGAATATCCACTCTCAAATTCAGACAAACAGGAATGCATATCGGAAGAAAACTATTAATAACATATCTTTGCAGAATGTTGGCGGTTGTTTTCAAGACACCGTGTGGAAGTTCCACTTCTTCTGACCCTATTCCAGAGATGTTTTGTTTTTATGGAAACAACTCTGGCAAGTTAAAGGTGGGTGGACCCTATGATGGTCCTATTTTTCATATCTTTCTCCTAACATGGAAGTATATCACTAAAAACATCTGATTACAAATTTTTAGTTACCTGCTGCTGGATAGTAGAAGCAAAAAATGTGTACTAATATGCCATAGGACCGTATAATAATAAGAGCGTTATTTCAACACAGTTATATCATGTTCACTATTTATATTATTCTTCCAATTGTCTGTGGGTCTTAAAATACTATAGAATTAAAACAACATTTTAATTTTACATTTTAAAAGGTTACAAATTAAACAGAAATATACGATAAGTGTGTTAATTACTGTGATGACACATTATGGATAATGAGACTTTTTTGTTTTTAAACAACAAAAAGGAATCCTGGGTTTTAAATTTCACTGAGGGTAAGGGAGCGTTATTAGTTCTACCGGACAGGAGGGCGGGAGAAACGAGGGGGGTTGGGTTATAATTTTTTAAGGTTTTACAAAGGTGGTTATAACTTTTCAAGAAAAGAAAGGGAGGGTATAACTTTTTATACAATATTTCAAACTCAATTTTTATTGATAAAACAATGATAAAAGTACATGTTCTTGAGTTGACAAAAAAGGGGGACCTGGTGATGTATACAAATACAAGTAACATTTACATAAAATATTGATATAGTAATGTAAAATGAAAGAAATAGCCTCCTAGCCTTTTTTACTTAGGTTATATTTTTTTTAATATATAGTGTATATGATGAAATGCTTTTGACATATAACGGAGTGGCCGAGCTTTGAAAAGTGCTTAGTTTCAAGTTACCCCTCCCCTGATTTTCTTAAGTTTTAGCTCAAAACATGATTTTTGACCAAAAAAACACCCATGCCACCAAAGTTTTGACCACAATCATCCATTTTTAAAATTATTTATTCTTATATTTCGAGTAGAAGTGGTTGCATTTTGTGTACCGAGGGGAGGGGGTGATATTTTGCAGTACAAAACTGCTCCACTAATAGCTAACATAGCCGTCCAACGAATGGTGATGTATGGGATATAAAAAAAACCTTTCATGTTTAAATATCGTAATTTTCTTAGTTGGACTATTTGTGAAAACATTTTAAAAACAAATGTAATTTCTGTGCATCTATAGAGTATGGACCTAAAAAAGCATTTTTCCATCTCAATTCGAAATGCAGTCATGAGTGTATATGTACAGAACAAATAGAATTTTATTTTTTCAAACAGCCATATAATTTTATATAAATATTTTGCAAAGTCTGAGAATTTGTTAGCACCAAAATACAGATTGCAATATAGAGTGCCATTGAAATGTTTTGGATGGTTCGTTAGTCTTAGTGCACAAATTTCTTTGCAAGTTTACCTGTTTGACACCCATTTATTCCTAACATACAAATGGGGCCATTCAATTTTTCCTGATATGTTGGAAAGCAGTTATTACATCAAGCAATAATTTGAACAGACACAAAATGCATGGCTATGAAACAAAACTGTGATGGCTATTGCTGGGCATGACCTTTGACCAAATCAAACAGGTTTGCACATATAGAGGTTTGTACACATATGTTATTTTATACATGTCTAATACATTGTGGGTAAAAGGCTTTTTAAATATCCCTAACAAGGCAGGCCATATTTTGTGAGCACTGTTACTTGCAAACAAATGGTCATCAAGAGCATTATTTACAAAATGTAATACAGAGATTGCAGTGTGCACCCACTATCAACATGGTCAGGTACTGCAGATCAAGCTGCAGGCTGCAGATGTGCCTACTTCATTGCAGTCCTAGAGGTGGGGGCCTGGGGTTCTCTAGGTGTACTCCCGTACTTTGCCATGGTAATATAATTGTATCTGTATTTGCTGCATACAGGGAGCACAGAGTACCCACAGGTACCAATCTCATGGTGGCACATGGACAGGGCCGTAGCCAGTGGGGGTGCGGGGGGTGCGACGCACCCCCCCAAAAAAAATTACAAAGGTCCGCTTTTTGATGTTGAAGGTCCGCTTTGTCATTTTGAAGGTCCACTTTGTGATGTTAAAGTTTGCCGCATGCCTAAATTGTTAGGGTTGTGGTGCATGGTATGAATGACTAAGCAGCGATTATATACTATTGCATTACGCACTGTTGTTGTTATTGTACTGTGTTTTGAACGCTGCTTTGAACGCTGCGATGATGTCATGTTCCTTTTTTTTTTTTTTTTTTTTTCCCCCACACTTTTGATGGGCAAATAAAAAGCTAGTTGTGTTATGTGTGCATTCATATAACTTATAAGAATGCATTATTTCTTCAATGCTGTGATGGGAAAGGTAAGTTATGTTCAAATAACGTTTAATGAAATAATTGCTGGTGTTTCCATCCTGATACTTCAATTGAAACATCCGAGCTGTCTTAGATGTGAAACAATGTATTTTAAGTCAACATTTATTTACTAGCTACATTACATTGTATGAGTACCATATTTTTTTTTTACCTGTGGCCAGTAAAATAATTCCTCTTACCTCTCATTTATGTTGAAATCTACTATAACAATATATTAGAATGGCTGAAAAAGTAATAATTGTGCACGTACATGTACTTTAATATTTGTTATAGAGGTCAATTTATGGTAGTGGTGGTGGTGGTGGGGGTGGTCATAACTTTTTTCTATATCCCAGAGGGGGGGTCATAACTTTTTTGTATCTAGGAAAGGGGGGTCATGTGTTTTTTGTGGTCGCTCACTGCCAGCTCCCGCCCCCCCCCCTCCAGTAGAAATAATGAACGGTCCCTAATAACTTTCTTCTGATTTCAAAATGTAGTTTGATGAGGTAAAACGG
>JAMKCH010041197.1:0-13523 GCA_023653785.1 Ophioderma brevispina | reverse complement strand
AGGTTTTTAGCATGGTGCCCCTCTTTACATATGGGTTTTGCATTTTGAATCTCTCGATGTTACATATGAGGTTTTCCCGCACGACGGTATATATATATATATTAATATATTGATATATATAAATATTATATATAATATATATAATAGATATATATGTGTATCTATATATATATAATATAATATATAAACTAAGGAACAGAAAATGGGAAACGACATTTCTGTACCTTTACGGATCATATTTTATGCACGCTGATTGAAGAACAATTGCAAACTAAACGAGAGTAAAGATTCATTGGCTGAAGCGGGATTCGAACCGGCGACCTCTGGATTGCGAGACCAGTGCCTCTCCATATTACATACATATACATCAACTAAGGAAAGAACTGGAAACGACATTCTGGTACATTTACTGGATCATATTTGATGCACGCTGAGTGAAGACCTTACAAACTAAACTAGAGTAAAGAATCATTGGCTGAAGCGGGATTCGGACCGGCGACCTCTGTTTGCGAGACCGGTGCGCTACATATATATATATATATATATATAGTATTATATATATATATATATATATATATATATATTATATATATATATATCATATATATATATATAATATATATTATCTGCATGGAGACAATTGACACTTGCATGGACCCAAAAAGTGTCTGATGGGAATCGTACATAAATATTGCTTATATTTCATAACTTACAGTGTTTTAAAGCCTACTCTTCATATTTCCTTTACATTGTTATTGTAGAATTCTTGAAGCTGTTCAGGAGTACTTCTGACTGATACGCATTGCTGAATTCCGAAACTCTTCCAATTCATTCAAAGTGTTTTGGGCCGACGTCATCCGAACCTGCCATTGCCAAGTCCACTTTGAAACCAGTTGCAGTCACTCAGATATTATATGGTCTGCTGTACGGCACTTACCGATCGAAACGCGAACTGACTAATGTGAATCTGTGCAGCCACTATGTTATAAGGAAGAGGGCGGAAAGCGTGGCATTCTAGGATTTGAGGTCGCCCATCTTTTTACAATCGACGCCTAATCGTGCTGTTCCATGGACAATAATTTTCACTCAAATCTATGTATTAATACGGATACAATTGTTTTACGATGACAAAAATTCACTGAGTGGTGGTGTTTTAATGGCCATGCAGTAGGACTTTTTGTATATATATTCTCGTAGGGCTCTATGTGAATTTTTTGAAAAAAATTGTTTGGCCTTCTGGCAGCTGCGTGGGTCAGATATTCAAGGTCACAGGTCAATGACCTTTATAAAGCAATATCTGGATCATCACCTCCTCGCACATTTGGTCTAAAAGCACACATGAGGTGTCTATCCCAAGGTTTTTGGGGTCAACAGACACAATTAGCATAGAGGAAAACGATAAATGCCCCCTTCCTGATTTTCAAAATAAACACACCCAAAAGTAACTCCCACCCCCTGATTTGTCTGTCAAGTTTCAAACGATGGCATCGCAATTACACATTATGGTAATAAATTGGGAAGTATGTGTTTTATTTACACGTATTTTTGATACCTCATTTGTGGTGATGATGAAGTATTGTTTTTTTTACGTCCTGCACCACTTAGCAAAGACCCACCACCGTCCAAAATCGTGACATGTTGTGGACCTTCGCCCAGTCCCTTGCCGCCAGATTGGCAGGTCCACGAGAAAGGCCTTTGCGTCTGGACGTCTTTCCTGACAGCGGCCACGCTGTCAGAGAAGGCGTCGCCAGACTCGTCTGGATATCCTCAATTGAGTCCCGGTGCGAAGGACACACCCAAAAAGTAACTCCCCACCTCTTAAATTTGTCTGCCAAGTTCAACGATACATCTAGTTAATCATATCGATATATTGGAAAGCGGTGTTTATGTCGTGTATTTTGGACACCTAATTTGTGGGCGATCGATGGAGTATTGTGACGTTATGCCCACTTGACCGAACCCACCCCATGATTTTGAAAGTTGCAGTAGCCCTATAAGAGAAGGAGATTGTCACATGCAGAGAAGAAGATTGCACTGATTTCATTCTGTAACGTATGATTGTCAATAGGATTACTGCAACTTTTAAATCCTTCTCGTAGAAGCTCTAATTGTAGAATAATCTTATCATCAATAACATATGTGACATTTTCTTATGATAGAAATATTCCCTGATGTTTATAGGTCAATCCTTGGAATTTAGACAAAGTGTGGCGGTTAGGAGAACTGGCCTGGCCATTTGTACGGTCGATGGCAATTGATCCTGCGTTTGGAGCTCTTCCGAATCTTCCAGGCATCCAATGAGGTCTGGATACAGAAATGTATGGTAACCTTAAAAGGCTTTAGGCTACATATTTGTCAGACCAGTTAAATATTTATCAATTCAGGTTCATTTCTGCATGTATGCAAATGATTTGTTTTGATAGCAAAATAAATTGACCTTGTGGTCCTGCATGTGACAGATGCTCAGTTGCAATCCGGGTGTGAAAATGCCTATTTCTTAGCTCTGTGGACAATCCAGGACTACAATACATTCACCTTTCAATCGATCCATGTTTAGCGATTGCACAGGGATCATTGACAGGTGAATGTATTGGAATGTGTCTATCTTGTCCACCAAAATGGCTGGCTATTGAACACGGTCTATAAAACATGCGGCATGATAAGAGGATTAAACAGATTGAGTAAAGCTGAAGGAGACATATTCCTGGTACACCTGATCACAAAACCAGAGAGCTTAGATATCTTACCACACACATTATTGATGTGAGAGTCAAAAGAGAGGTCCTTAGTGAAAGTAACACCAAGCAGTTTGAAATTCTCAACATCTGTCAACCCAGTGTCATCGATAGAATAAGGATGGCAGTACTTTGGAAACGTACATCTAGTTACATGCATAGTGGAACACTTGGATAAATTTAAAGGCAACTTATTGAGAACTGTCCATTGGAAAATATTGTCAAGATCCTCCTGCAGCATTTGATGATCTGTGTCGCTATAAATAGGGCAAACTATAGTATGATCATCAGCAAATTGAAACACAGAAGATGAAATAACAGAATTCATATCACTGACAAAAAGCAGAAACAGATTATGACCAAGGACAGAACCCTGTGGCACTCCAGATGTCACAGCAGTCCATTCAGAAAATACGCCATTGAAGATTACCCTTTGCTGCCGCTCAAGAAGAAATTCTGAATCCATTGGAGAATACAGCCTCTAATACCCAAAGAATGGAGTTTAGCAAGCAATAAATTGTGATCAACTCTGTCAAAAGCAGAACTAAAGTCAAAGAAAATGGTATCTACAAGAGAGCATTTACGACCATCGAGTGATTCAGCAAGAAGATGAAAAACTTTAGTTAGCATTTGCTCACAATTTCTATCACTACGAAAGCCAAATTGATTGTCTGAAAGAATATTATTCTCCTCTGGGTAAGACATAATGAATTGAATTGAATTGAAAATGATGCGGACACTGACAAGTTTCTTCATTACCTTGCATAGAACACTGGTCAAAGAGACATGTCTGTAACTGCCAAGTTCATCTTCGGTCTTTCCTGACCCCTTAAACACTGAAACAACATTAGCAGCTTTCCATGCCTTCGGCACTTGACCCTTCTGAATAAAAGTAATAGAGAGCCTGCACAATGTAGGCGCAAGCTCATTACAACATGTTTTCAAGAACACAGGAAGAATATCATCGGGCCCAGGAGATTTAGAAGTATCAAGATTCCTGAGAACATCAGCTACCTCATCATTTGTAAACGGATCAAAAGAGATAGGGTTTGAAGAGAGTCAGGGCTTGTCTTTACGTTGCACAATAGAGGAATGAGCGATTTCACATCCATCCCATGTATTAGCTTTCACATGAGTACACATATCCTCAAGTTTGCTTGTGATAGTATCCAATGAATCATTCTCTAGATTATTGGTGCCAACATGAATTAGTACCGAGTCCACATCTGCAAGATCACGTTCTCTGATGTCTTTACTTACTCCCTCGATTCTACGACCCCCAACACAATAATTGTAGATGTTAGCATTCCTGGAAAGGCGTTGGCTATCAAATCTCCCTCCGATTGAGTCCCCAAATAATACAACAGTGGGACGTGTATTTCTATGAGATTGGCGTATGCGAATGGAACGGCCTTTCTGAACCGATGTACTGGCAGAGGTGCCCTTGTTCTCGCGATTTAAGCGAGATGAAGGTGGATGGATCATTTTTTGGCTTTCTGTAGATGATTCAGGAGAAACAGAGAACCTATTAGATGTTGCAACAGGTGTACTCTGAGTAGGTATCACTGTATGGCCCTTAGGTTTTACTGTTGACTACTGGACCACCTCACTAAAAGTAGGCACATTAGTGGTTGGCATTGTAGGCCTACTATTAACACTCTCCTCCTTGGGTGTCACAACTTTGTTCGTCAAATGTATTTGCTGGAGAAGCTGTTGTCTTTCTTTTCAAATCTCTCCTCTGTGGCTTCCAGCAATTTCAAATTACTTGTAGATTCAAACTCCAATAGGTCAATCTCACTTACTCTTGACATCATCTGGAGTTGAACTTCTTTCTCAGTTAGTCTGTCAATTAATGTTGCTTTATCATCTGCAAGTTCATTAACTCTGTCCCTTAACATTATGTTCTTTTTTTTCCAAGCTTGCTTTCTGTTCATTTGCAGCAATAACTGTTTGTAACAGGTCCCTGTGCATGATACAGTGTCCAGGTACAGTTACTGGAGTAAAGACTCTAATAGTCTTATGGTGAGAGATTGGCGAACTAACTAGAATTGACGTAGAGGGGCGTGTATCACTAGTAGAAGTTTGGTGAGACTGGTTGGCTGGAGACTTGCTTGATTTGCTTACAATATTATCTTCTAAACTGGGAAGAACCCACATAAACTGGGAAGAACCCACATAGCATACCCAGGGCCTTGTACACGAACTCTCAGAGTTGACTTATAAAATGTGATGGTCACCCCTGTGCTGCCATAAGTAGTGGGTATCTGTCCCCTATAAATATTCCCATTATTTGCCATTTGTTGTGGAGAGCCATATGAGTTCCTGACTTGTGATTCCAGGCTGTCAAATGCATCATCATCATCATTGTGCAAAAAGTCAACTTTGGAATAATATCCCATATATCTGAAGAAACATAGTAATTTCTTCATTGGTATAACCATAGAAAGTAGAGTTATCAAAGCTAGTTGATGTAGACAGAGGATGAGTCATTGTATCAGTCATTGTATCAGACATCCTGTTCATTGTGTCATCTATTGTTATGATGCTGGCCAAGATATTGATTGGTTCAAGCACTGATCCAAGGTGAATATGCAAAATATTCCAAAAATTAAACAATTTAAATTTTGACATATATTATAATGTAATAGCAACTTTGACAGCCTTAATGAAGTCTGTCTAAATACAAGTGGATAACATGTCTTAATTCTAGCATAATTTGATCAAAATATGATTTTCAACAAAATATGTGATCACTTAACCCTCGTCTACCGAAGGGGGGTGGTTACCACCCCCTTCAGGTTTTTTCCCCGGCTTGCTAAAACCCCCTTTTTGGTGCAAAATTATTAAATGTAATTGTCAATTGACATGTTCCGCTCCTTTTAATCCAAAAACAAACATCCACCGGGGATAGGTAAGCAATACAGGGTGATCACCAAAGTGATGGATGGGGGGGGGGGGGGAGGTGGTAACCAAACACCCCTCCGGAAATGAGAAGTACAACCATGCCTAACACAACACGGAAACATCACAGACAATTGAGTGGGTACCAATAGAAAGCTATAGTCCTCCTCTTCCATTGATACCAAAATGAGTAACAACTATGCCTAGCATACGGTCACAATGACTTAATAAAGTTCGCATATCAGCAAAACATGCCATTTTCCATAGACACACACATGTGAAATAAATCCATCAAATTTTCGCCCAAAAAAGGTTAGGAAAAGGCAAGATTTTCATGCGGTTTTTGACTCTATTTGATGGGAAATGACTAGTTTTTAATTAATGACAGCATTTTAGAGCTATAAAATGGGTTTTGAGTCGCTTAAATTGCGAAATAATAAATTTTACCCACCCTATATTCAGTATTTTCGTACCTTTCATCAAAACATATGAAGTCCATGCTGACATCGTAACGGGGATGTTAGTACTTATTTTGGTACCAATGAAGAGAAGAAACCTAAGCGGATCTCCATTGGTGGGTATACCAAACTACAGGAATGGATGGTGGGGTGTCAGAATAAAGAAAATCCAGGGGGGTGGTAACGACCCCCCCCCCCGGCAATTTTGTTACAAAAAATGGCTCAGGTAGACGAGGGTTAAAGGTCCATGGACACGGCTGAGTAGAAATTTCTTAATTTCTTACATTTTCGTACCTCAACAGTATCCTTATCATATCGCAACACATATTTTTAAAAGTGAACATTGGGAAAGTGTTAAATTTCAAGGATAAATATACCCAAACTGACAGGGCCTTCTCCTGTTTTCGCGAACGCGTATCGAGATGCTGGAGTTGGATTTGACCCCGTTTAATGACGTCAGAGTAACAAGTTGTACAAAGCTCATGCACACGTGGGCTAACCGCACCGCACACTCCAGATATCTTTTCTTGTCGGGTTTCTTTGTCTGGGAACTCAAATAAAGCTATTCTGCATTCTGTTCTGATTCTCCTTGTCGGTATACGGTCGCCGCTGGTGCACCCGTCGACAATACAGCGCATTATTATCGTAATTTTAAGGCACCAAATCAAGAAAAATTATGCCATATGATACAACACGTACGACGCATATCACGAGAAGTCAACTGTAAGAAAACTGGGCCACGCGCACGTCCGTTCACGATGACGATCATGACGCGTATCGCGTACGCGTATTTGTTACTCGGACGTCACTTCTGGGTCACGCTTGCCAGCGCGATAATCACTTTCATTTTTGAATTTCTTTTGAAAGCTTGTCCAAAACACATGATATTATGCCCAATTTTTATCAAATATACGGTTTCTCATTTACTGCTTCATGTAGATTTTACATTGATACCAATACATACTATGAATGAAACCATTTTTTGGTGGTATTATAAGTATGTTTTAAAGCATGTCCATGGACCTTTAAGGCAGGTTTCGTACATATTTAGATGAAAATAACGTACTATCATCGATAGACGAATTAAAGACACTATCAGTGATTTATCCAAAAGAGTATTTGAAATTTTGCAGGAATAACTTTACAAGAATAAGCGTGTAGAATTCTCATAAATTACTTTTTCTAACGGAAGAATTTACAGAAAAGGAAGAAACGGCAGTGTTCAAAGATACGAATCTCCATTGAATTACGTGTTGTAGTTAGTGTCCGGTCGGACACTAACGACTAAAATATCCGATATTGTCCTTATTAGGTTGCTTCTGGTCCTATCATTTAGCAAATCACTGATAGTGCCTTTAAGTACTAGAATTACAAAGACAGGTAGTTTCATAATACAGGGTAAGTAAAAAACATTTGACTCTGATTGTGTCCGCCATAATTCCAATCGGAGAAGTGTAGGTCGAGCTACAGTCTTTTGAATCAAGTAGTCAGGTTTTACCCCTATGGGCCCTATCCACGGATTCCCATTTGAATGCGCGGCGGCCAACTAAGCAAATGGCTCCCCAAAATGATGGTAAGGTATGTGAAATAAAGTGGTATCTGAAAGGTGTAAAAGTCAGTGCATGATAATGGTAAATTCTATTTGACACCCTTTTCTTTTCAAGATGTGGCATATTTTGCTCTACAAATAAAGACAATACTCAAAAAGTTGTCAACAATGTATGTTCCTTCATATGGTATAATTCATTCAACTCCTCCAGAAACTGATACATTTATCAAGTTAATTTATTTTCAAATGATTTTTATGAGTAATGAAGACGTAGAAACGTTAAGAGCGCATCGATGGTAAATTGCGACTGAATTTTGTGGGGTTAAATAGCGTCACATTATTCTGCAGTCAATATATTATAGCTCGAGTTTCTTCTGTAATGGTGCACTCACATTCAATAGACTTTTGAGACGCGCGGGTCTTTTTTCCTCCCAAGCCATTCCGCAAGTCTTCTCCTGGTCTCTTGGTAGAAAGGGATTTCTGCTTCTTTTTCTCGTTCTTCACTGTTGCAAGCGACTTAAAGAGACACTGGCACATATGAAAAATAGCGCGCCCTCAAGATTATTTTAATTGATATCTTTGCATGGCTGTAAAGCTTTTATATACATTAGCCCTCACCCGAAATGATTAAGCCAAAATCAGCGCCCTTATGTGTTGTTAACAGATTTTTTTTTTTTTTTTTTTTTTTTTTTTTTTTTTTTTTTTTGGCGTTTTAAACACAAGAAAACACGCGCCGGAGTTTACTCCCACGGCATGCACCCTGTTTGACCGGTCTGTAACCTTTATGGGCTTAATATCAATGAGCGCTTGTTGATTAAAGTTATGGCAAACTTAAAAGTTAGCCTACAGAGTACTTGGATGTCCTTAGCCTCTGTTTTGGGGTATGGTATTTGTATTCTTCCAATGGCCTAGACAATCTGTGCAAAGAAATTTCATATTTTAGTGAAAATGTGCCAGTGTCGCTTTAATCGCAGTTCCCGAAACAACTGCAGTGGTAGTTTCCAACTGCTTCTGTGCCGGTAATACTGGGTCAGTTGTCTTAGCGTGGGTATCGAATTTCCATGAGATTTCAAAGAAAAGATGGTAATATTTAAGTTCGGTAGAATGTTACATAGACGTGGTCCAAGCATAGAAGAAATTGTTGCCGTATCCATAATTTTCCGAGACCGGTTACCAATCCACGTCCTCCTCAATCAAAACCAGTGAAGAACTCCAATAATCTAATAATCTCCCTGGCTGCTATTCGGTGGATGCGAAGAATACGTAGTGGTGTTGCGGACGTTGTAGAAAAAAAAAGTTGATGCTCGTAGAGGGCGACATGAGATGGACGATGGTAATTACGGACAGTGGAGAGATATGGTGGTCGTAGTTTCCTTTGTGACGCGGGAGTGGTTTGCTATAGATAGAATTTGTTCTCGTGGCAGCACTTGGATATCAGTTCGGGTCGCTTGTTGAGTAGTCTGCGTTTGTCGGCACTTCTTTGTTTCGGACACTGGATACAATTGCTGTCTTAGGGTTGGTTGTTCTTTTTAAGCTGCCACACGTACTTGGAGAGTTCCGTGCTGTTCTGGTGTCATTCATTCTAGAGGATGTCTTGTGGTTGTTGAATCTAGTCTTGAAAGGTGGTTCCGTCAGTCCGAGAAAAGTTTGATGGGGCCCTCGTTGGCTACTATGCCTTCGGCCCTGTAAATGATGTTAGGCTTCAAATAGTTTTCTTTTAGTGGGCACATGTCCATGTTGCGGCAGTTGCATCCTTATTGTGTAGGTTGATTATCACTTGCGGCGATCTTCTTGTTGTGGGTTTTGATGATGCTGGCGAAGTTGGGAATGCAGCTGTAGCAGATATTGACGGTGTTCCGGTTGAATATCTTGTCGAGTTTGGATTCGGATGGGAGATGTTTGCCGATGAGCTTGAGAAATTATTGTTCGATGTTAGGCGGGTCCCAGTTTCAAAGCCAAAGTAGTGCCTAGGACAAAAGCCTCCGACGGAACACCCCGCACGCAAACTATGAGATGTTTTCAGGTAAAGTTTGCGGGTCGTCCTGCTGCGCCGTCCCGGTATGTGAGCTCTGCCATTGGATCCGCTGGACTTTAGACCGTCTTGTAGAATCGGAAGCATTATCGAAGAGATGTCTTTTTCGATGAAATATCGGCAATATTCGGTGATGTGTTATGATCCCTCATGTGTGGTGCAAGTTTCATTAAAAAAATGACCGGGAAAGTGCATTCGTACTAAGTAAGCGGATAAACACCTTAGCACAGTTAAGCTTATGGCCAAAGAGAAGAAGGGGGCATACAAAGTGTACACAGTACACATATTCACAATCAAATATCGTAATTATCGTAAGGACCTTCCCCATATTGGTAGGCCATGGGTACCTGAGGGTACGTGTCATCGAGATGACGCAGACTTCATGTACAAGTACACGCATCAGGTATGGAATCTAAACCATGCAATCTGACTTGATATGTACCAAGCCGTTATAGGTTGGGAACCCAAAAAAAAAAAAAATAAAAAAATGACATAGTGACAGAAAAGATAAAATGTAAGGAGGAATGGTAGGCGTCCGTCCCACAGGGACTCATCAAGAGCAGAGGCCTCCAAGTCCCAGCCACTGGCAGGGTATAACAGCCAGTGAATGGTGCAGTGGAAGTTGTCGGCCTAGAAAAAGCTGGAAGGATGATAACTACTTAACCGTTGCGATCAGTGGTTGAGACCGGTTATCCATGCAGGTCAGTGAGGGCGCGATAACTACTCCCCGTTACTTTTCACTTTTCACTTCACCAGTACGGGCGGGTATACCCTCCAATGTTTTTTTTTATTTTTTTTTTTTTTGGGGTAGGTAATGCCTTTTGCATTGTGAGTTGAATTTGAACTTCGTTAAAGGTTTTGGATAAAGGGAGCAGTGTTTGGAGCTATAAATTTGGTATGTTATGTGTTGAAGGCTTTTCCAGGGCCGATAGGCTTGTGTTGTGTTTTGAATGGAGAAATGGTAGATTTTGGATGAATTCTAAGGCAAGTTATTCAAAATGAAGTATAGCTAAGACTTTCCAATGGTGAAATCCATGTGTGGATCTGAAGGCATTTGGGGGATGATTTATAACAGAGAACATTTTTGGATGTAATTACTGAAGAAGGATATTAAATTGTTTTTTGTATCGGATCTGAATGTTACCTTTTTTGTGAGATGGTTTCATCTTGCATTATGTTACTAAAGATGTTGAAGAATCATTAACCTTGAATCAAATCCATACCCTAATATTTGTGTAAATTCTCCAACTAATCTGGTAAATAGTGTTAACATCCGCGATCTTTGCATCATTCATCCTTATCTATTGTGTGTAAATATCTATCTCAATATATGCTTATCAACCTCATTTTGTGGCCTCTATATTAATGTAAACCATCGAGTAATCAAATCCAATATCCCAATACATTGTGTCAAATTATCCCAATAAACACAGGCATATAGCAGATAACAGATGTTATCAGGTCCCATATCGGTTTGTGGGGATATGAAGATGCCATGCAATGCATGCATCATAATCCATGCTACTGTCCTTGGCCACTTAAAGCACTCCAAGGAGCCTCTCTGGGATGGACCTTCTGTTTATTGTCCTAATTGACAATGTTTATTTCTTGCTAACTAATAGATAAAATTTAAACAATTTTGCTTATGCTGTGGACAGAGTTAGTTATAATCCAAAAAATGTTGTAAATGAGAAAAAAATCAGCCCAATATGATATCTTAAACATGACATGTTGTCAATATAGTTTTATTTTTTGAGGTATTTGGAAGACCGTGTACATGTAGATTGGAAATGTGGGGCTGTAAAGAATTATAAAATAGAAAGAATATATCAGAGAAAGTGAGAGTATATGAGAGTGAGGGGGTGAGCGGGCACTCAACTTTTTTGAGTAGGATATGTGTAGCCGACTTCCGACTTAGGGGCTTGGGAACTGATTTATCTTTTAATAGGGCCTTAGAAAAAGATTTGGAGGAAACTGTTGCAGGCTTTGGAACTAAAATTCGGCTCTAATTCAGCTTCTGAGGAAAACAGTGAGAATATGAGAGTGAGAGGGCGAGAGACTCTTGGGGGGGGGCACTCTGGGTAGGGATGTGTGTCGCCCGACTTCTGAACTTAGGGACCTGGGAACTGATTTTGTCTTTTAAATTAATGTCTTAGAAATGGATTTTGAGGAAATATGCAGGCTTTAGAAATCAAATTCGGCTCAAATTAAGCTTCTGAAGTAAACAATTTCCAAAAGGCACCTCAAGAACTAAATTATGCTTCAACTGAAAGTATCAGTAACTCGGTACTGGAGAGGCATGAAATGGGTTGTTGGAACGGAGAACTCTGGGGTAGTTTGGAAAAAGAACCATGGGATAGTTGGCGAAGTGGATCCGGGGTAATTGAGAAGGGAAATCTGGATTAGTTCAGAAAAGATCATGTTGTCTGGAAAGAGACCATGAGTATTTAATGGGAATTGGCCATATTTGGTATGGGGTGTGGAGGTAGTGTGGAAGTCACAGTGCCCGGGGTTAGTTGGGAAATGGTACCTGTGTTAGGTGAGAATCTTAGTTACTTGAGGATGTTCGGTGGCAGCTGGAAGGGGCTCTGAGACAGATGAAAAGGGGATCTTGGGTAGTTGGGAAGGGACACCGTGGCAGTTAGGACCTTGGACTCTGGGGAGGTTATTAAAGTGGACACTATTATAGTTGCAAAGAAGGGTCTGCCCGAGGGTCTGGGGAAGTTAGACAGGGGTCCTAGCCTGACAAAAGTTTACTAACACTACAGGCCACGTCTGATAAGGTTCCGTATACGGAACCTAACAACCCTGACCTTGGTACCCCCGCCACGAATCGCGAAAGCTGAGAAGCGCGAAATTCTAGTTATTATTAGACTAATAGTGCATTAAGGGGAAATTATCTTTTGTTATTCAAGAAAGTTGGACTTAAGGGGAATTTTCGTATCCCCTTAAGGAATCTTATGTTTGTGCTTTATTCCGTCAAAGGATATGAACAATAATTTATGCAAATGAGGTGAAATAACAAAGGCTACTAAAGTAACAAAAAATGAATAAATAATAATTCCCCTTATTCCGCTCTTAGTATGATTATTATTATTATTATTGTTGTAATAAATCACGTCCATGCAGAGAGAGAGAAAAAAAATGAACACTGTATTTTTAGTCTCCTATATACCATAAAACGTCTGAACTGCTCAGCGATTTGTCATTTGCAAATCATAGAATTATTCCTGAGCCTTGAATATTGTATAAATGTTGCAGTCTTCTCTGTTAGTATATTTTGCGCGGTGTTTAGTCCACTTCATGCAGCGTCCGTCAGCTATTAATTTGGGAAGAATGTCCTGCATTGTGTCTTCATGAAAATCACGATCACTTGCCGAGTATCTGTCAGTAATATTGAAGACTATAACGCCGTCTACATTGAAGTAGAGAAATAAAGGAACAAAACGTAAGCCCTGGTGAAGTGCTTATTTTTAAAAATTAGAGTGTGAGCACATTGTTTTAAAATGTAGAAATATGTCATGTCATATAATTCAAACCAATTCAATGCACTTCTTTCTCGATATATTTAATCGAACTTGTTTTGAGGAAGAGAAAACATTTTAGTTTTAATTGACTTTTATTTTTGTCCGATGTATAAGAAAAAAGAATGAATTAACGAAATGTTTTTGATAACACTATAGTAGACGTTCACCTTACCTAAACATGTCGATATGTGTAAAAATCAGAATCAAACTTTTTTATGGAAGAGAATACAATTTTCCCCTAAAAGAACGTACTTTCAGCCGATGAAATTTCCTTTGAGGCAAACATACCACAAAATGAAAGATTACGAGAAATATTATTAA
>JAMKCH010041196.1:0-13494 GCA_023653785.1 Ophioderma brevispina | reverse complement strand
TTATCAATTGACAACAAACATTGATTGTCCTTGAAATATTGTATTGTTTGTTTTTAATGGTTTTTCTTCCTCATTTTTGAAAACAGCTTTAACTTTTATATTTGAGGACTAGGCACATTTTGAATTACTTTTATTTTTAGGAATTAAAATGAAAACATACACCTGATATTGGAGTGCTGTATGGTAGATACGCCAGTACTTTCAATACATTATTAGGATGCAGTATTTCCTCTAGAATATATTGCAGACAGCCAAGAACTCTATTTATTACATCAACACACATCTTAACAATAAATCCACATGTGTAGTATTTAACCCTAACCCGGACCGTGTCGTTTTGCCGACCGAACGGCCCAAATCAACGAAGGGCAATCTATTTTATTTTTAACGAAACGGCCCAGATGCAACGAGAGCCAAATTTTGCGTTTCATTGCTCTTCGGCCCGTTTTTCCCGGCACAGAATAAGTATCGTAAAGTCAATAACGGCCCACATGCAACGAAAAAATCGCGTCAATTTTCCCGGAAGACGGCCCATATGCAACAAAAACATGCGTCATTTTCCCGGAAGACTGCCCAGATGCAACGAAAACATCGCGCCATTTTCCGAAAGACGATCCAGATGCAACGAGGAACATCGCGTGCGAATTCAATGAGAACAGGGATAATAAATACATAAATAAATAATGGATGCGTACTGCAAACTGATCTGCATGAATTTTTGGTAGCTTATTGTTCGCCAGTCGTGAGTGGCGCAATTACGCTACGTCATATTCGTGCGTGGCGCTATTAACGCTACGTCCTGCTCCCGGTTTACGTCATGATGCGTTTTATGCATATTAAAAATAGCGTATTATCGAAAATGTGGCGCTATCACCATCGCAAATCGAAATTGTCTATGGGCATTTGTAACACAGTGTCACCGCCTGATGAAAACTTGCGCGCCTTCTGCGGGCACACCGTCCGAAATGCATGAAAAGCATCGCATCATTCCCGGGAAATGACGTCCAGGTGCAAAACGAGGAACATGCGTCATTTTCCGGGAAGACGGCCCTAGAGCCACGAGTAAACATCTCTCAATTTCCGGTAAGACGGCCCAAATTCAACAAGGAACATCGCGTCATTTTCTGTAAGAGTCCCCATGCAAATAGGTCCCATTAAGAGTCATTTGCGCGACAAACATATTTGTTGACGGCCGGTCCACGAAAACATTTTCGACCGGTACCCCGTTTTCGTTGCGTCTCACTGCATCTCGGCCGCGTTAGGGTTATGAGCAATTTTTGCACATTTCTAAACCACAGAGGTGGAGCGATTCGTTTAACAAAATTGTTATATATTTTGTCCATAATAACAGTAACAATAATCACTGCAAAAACAATGTGAAGTCATACGTAAGTAAAGAAAAAAGCCCACTATCAGGGTTTTCTCTTCTAAATGTAAACAATCGCGCACGGGCTCTCCCTATTTTTCATTCATCAAGTCCATATTTTTGGCATTTTTGTTTGGAATGGCTGTGATTAAGACACTGAAGTGGCTAGTTTAAGAATGCCATATTTTTCAGAAATTACCATTTTTCTGTCATTTTTAATAATGAATACTTTTTATATTTGTAAACAAACAGTTTGTAATGGCATCTTCAAGACCACTTTCAAATTCTTAATGTCTGTTTTTCACCAAAGAAGAGTAAGAAGGTGTTTGTGTTATGACCTAACACTACAAAGGTTAGAGACAAAATTGGCATTTTTAAATTTGGGAAAATGACTGATTGTGCTTTAAAGACATGCGGACATTTCCAGAAAATAAACTCCCTATTTTTGTTATTCAAAATGGGTTTTGCATCTTGGAGACTTACATGGTATTAATTTGCAGGCACCCAAAGTTTAATAATTACAAAAGATGATTTAATATTTTTCCTGTCATGCATGACGGAAAATCCAAGCACACTTCTCTATTGTCTAATTTTAAAACACAGATTTTCTTTTCTAATTTTTGTCCAATCCAATAAACCTATTAAACGATCTTGGTAGGTGTTCTACAACTATTCGAGTGCAAGAATACAAAATATAGAACTCTGGTATCCTCCGAAAATCTCCTTGTGTCTCTATAATTTCTCTTTAATGAATGCCGGTGTTTATGGCAAATATGACCATACACTCACATTGGCCCTAATCAGTTTGTGCTTTTCAACCTGATAATTACTATAAGAGGTCACCATGTGGCATGTGGATAAGTAGCCCTACTCGCATTCCAAAGGTTTGTGAGTCGAGCCCCGCTGGGGCCAATGTGGTTTTGCCCCTGGATAATGCCTCTTTGAACACAATTAACTCCCTCCACCCAGTATTAATGAGTACTATTCAATGTTGGGAAGGTAACAGACTAGCTGTAAGAGGAGGTGTAGCAACCCCCAAGCACATTGATGGTGAAGTCTGTCCCAATCACTTCGAAAGAGAGTTGGGCAGTCTGTTCCTGTGTATACAAGTCCTTCCTTTTTAACTGTACACTTTACCCCTTTATTTCTATTTTATTAATTTGGGCTGTTGCTGCTGCATTCAGTGAGGTTTGGCCTTCACTGCCTGATTGACGACATGGGCAGAAGTTATCACACGAACCCATCAAACCTGATGAAAATGCTTGGACAATACAGAAATATCGGATTACTTTTGCAATATGTCTGACTACCATGTCCAGGATCACGTCCCTCCATCTAAATCAACAAGCAACTAATTTAAAGTTATAATTCCAAGTCAGATGTTCCCGTAGTCAGTACTCAACAGGTTAATAACACAAACATACCCATTTTGCATCAAAGAGTTTCACTTTAGATTCCACCACCCTTCACCACCCCCCGCATTGCCCTTCTACACAACAAAATGCAAAAGCGATCGGCTCTTGCCCAAGGCATTCTGGGTAGGGGTATCGGTAGCAAGTTGGATGTACTTGGGTACCCGACGCACATCTCACATTACAACCAGTCAATTACGCGCAAACTGTGACATTGTATTATCTCATATGTAAAAAATACTAACCCTTTCCACATGTGCGAGGAATTTGGCACCTTATCATCAAATTATAAATCAAACAAAAGTTTATTAAAATAATGTGGAGTAACTATCTAATTTGAAATAAAATTGCAATTTTTATTCAAATTATTTCAACACATTTGATCCTGAGCAGTGGGTGTCAAAACATTCCCCAAATGGCAATTCAACAATTTCTCCAAAATTTTTTACGTCTTTTAAGAGTTAGTTTCAGTGGGAGAGCTAGTGAATATAATAATGGCACCCTTGGAGCTAAACGGCATGTACACCAAGATGGATATCGTCTTTTGTTATACGACGCATTATGAAAATCAATGAGCGATGTTGTCTGCCGCGAGTCGCTGGAAGCAAGGAAACAGGAAAGAGGGAAGACACTTCCATACCCCTCAGCCAAATGATACAACATAGTCTTGTAGTGTCGTCAAAGATGGGCAAATAATACATCAATATGTACTTAAGATAAAAAGAGAAGATGACAACATCACTGGGGTGTGCTATAGCGCTAAAGACATATTAGTTAATAGAGTCATGTGTCTATGGTGTTGTGGTGGTAATTGTGGGGTACTAACTGACAATCAAATGCCTCTATTTTCATCATCCTATTGCAGGGAAATATGGTTTCTATGGAGAGGGTGTTTTGAATCAATCCCATTATGCATTGCAATATGTCTATACTGTACTAATCACATGTCAGTACTTAGGGACAAAAAGTGTTCAAAAAGTTTAAGGACCACAAGACATTTCATAATCACGCTAAAAATTCCATAAGTACTAGCACACTGTGGGCTAAAATGAGCGTAAAAGTCAGGGTTTTATGTGTTAAGAATAGGATTTTTGTGGGATCACATGACATGAAATTTCCCCAAATTGGTGCATTGTGGGATTGACACAAAACACCCTCTGTTGCTATGCATGTTAGGAGGTGACCCAATTTAATCCAAACTCATAACCTTAAATTTGTATTCATCTTGTTGCTCTCTTCAGCACAAATCAGTCGTCGGTATTACCAATGAGGAGTTGCTTCCCTGGATGACATTTTAGAAATATGAGGAAAGACAAGAAAAACACAACAACTAGCATTACTTTACTTTGTAAAGAGTGGCTGTTTGTTTGTCTTGAGGTAACTGTCTATGTCTCTCTTTGATTACTTAACTACCTCTTAAAGTATTTATAGTTCTTTGAAGGTTTTATAGCTCTCGAAGAAACTACCACATCCAGGGTTGAGAAATGGAAGTCCTTAACTAAAAAAAAGAAGAAAAATAACTCAGAGTTAAGGCATCAAAAGTGTGCTCCACTGAGATATTGTGTGAAGTGTTATTGTACTTTGTAAGCAGGAAATACTTATGGTTTTTAAGAATCAATGGGTGTTACAGATTATTTTAGTGCCAAAATTCTCAAAATGGCTATATAAAGATGAGTTAAGTTCTTCTGTTAGCATATGTTGGTCAATTCCTCAATATGTCCATATTTATCTAAAGGGAATACAAATTGATCAATTACATCACATAAATGTGGACTTTGGGGATTTGGGTTTTAGTCTTAGGTGTCACAATGATTTCAGACAAATTTATAGTTATGTTGTAAAAGGCAAGAGAAGGTCCACTTTCTAGTTAGTTGAACTTAAGACCTGTGATATCTCCATATTTCCAATTTTATTTATTTCCATACAACAATACATCAAATGACATCAAAACACACACAAAAAAACATATGGAGGAGTAGGCAGGAAAGCCATTTAGGCCTGAGAATAACCTACCCCTTAAGAAAACAAAGCATTTTACAGAAAATCATATGAACAAAAATTCTATAAACGACAAACACAAGACAAGACAAGAACGCGCTCAAGACATTAATTAGTCATAATTTTGGATAATGTCTTGTTTAAGTTGATTGCGAAAATGTTTTACAGATCTGGATTCTTTTATAAAATTTGGCAATGAATTCCAAAGAATAGGACCTGTTCCCCTCTATATCCATGCACACCAATATAAGAATTTTGATTTCTTAGATTGTATTTACAGCATTTCAATTCTAGATCACACTCTCAAATGAAGTACCGCATATTAGAATAACTATTTTGGTTCTAAGCATTGTAATAAAGTTCTGTTATTTTCTGTTGAATTTGATGAGTTGCAATTTTTTTTCTGAATTCCCGAGAGGGCAAAATCATGCCATTAGAGTAAAATTTAGTAAGTATTTTGGGGTTTTCCCTGTGGTCAAGGCTAGCATTTCTTTATGCCCTTCCCAAGTAAGGACACTGTTTATATGTTTTTCTTTTTACTGAAGAAGTAAATAAGTTTTATATATTCTAATGTACAACAAACACCATTTTATATACTCCTCCTAAAGATTAGCTCATTTGTATTTATGTGGTCCAGAATTAGACAAACAGATATTTGAAACCAGCTAAGATTGTCTAGTGTATAGATATTGAAACCACAAGCTACCAGGCTCTACCATGCAAACAAGTAAACAGGAGAAATTAGATCCCAATCAACACACAAACAAAAACACAATTGATAAAAAGTTTACAGAATTCATAAACAGTATCATCCCAGAGGCACAGTTCAACAACCAAACACAAAGCTATACTTAAAGAGACATGAGGAGATTTCCAGGACAAAGCGCCCCCAATTTTTCTCGAACCCCGGTTTTTTACATATTTGGAATGCTTACAAATGTATTAGATCACACTTGAAGTGAATAAGCCGAATGCGCCGTCTTTATGAAATAAGATGATGATTTAGTAGTTTCTGTCGTGCACGACAGAAAGTCAAAGCATGGTTTTCTATGGGGAACGATTACGATAGCAGGCAAGTTCAAAACAAGGTTTGCGGTTTTCTTTTGCACCTGTTTGTCCTTTGAAACGTTCTTGGTAGGTGGTCTACAACCGATCCAGTGAAATTTGAGAGAAATTCGTATCCTAAAAAAATTTCCTCCTGTCACTTTAAGGCTGGTATTCTCAAAGGGAGTCTAACTTTAAACTAAGTTTAAAAATAGGGTTAGTCCTATTTTCTGGACCTTTTTCTTTCAACATACTCTTAAAGGTGCAACGAGATTTCACATATCAGGTGTCCCTAAAAAATCAAATGTACTGATTTTTGCCCTGATGTAAATCTTTCCATCAAAAACATCCCCATCTAAAAGGATTAAGGTGAGAAATGTTTCTTTGGTACAAAAATTGTGAAATTTCTAATTTCGTATAGGAGCAAATACAAAATTCAGCCTATGTTTTATGGAAATATAAGCAAATCAAAATCACCCTTTTTCTCTCTTTTGAGATATTTTTGTAGCCAAATACAAGGTAAGAAATCTATTGAAGGTCTATACTTTGATTACCACCAAATAGGCGGGCCTCATAACAGTGCGAACTGATATGGAATAATGTAGACAGAAGACAACGCAGTGTGTATATTATGTGTGGCACGGGCGATTCTGTGCTAACGCTCGAGTACATTTGGTTTACTTTTACGCGCGGAACGATAACAACCGAATAATTCCCGCCTATTTGGTGGCAATCAAAGTATAGTCTATATGAAATTACTATTATGACACAACATTTGGGTGCCTCAAAATCTCTTGTTGCACCTTTAAAGTCTGATGTACCAGGGGAACAAAATTTCCTCATGGCTGGGCTGTTCAGACCTATCCGTGATAAATTGTCCTCACATTTTACATTTCACTTTCAGAATATGTTGAAAGAAAAAGGTCCATTTGTGAAACATTAACAATGGTTTAAACCTGGGACTAATGTTAGACTCCCTTCCAGAATACCAACAACAATTTGACCCTACTGGCATTTGAGCATCACTGATAAAACAATCTCAAGTGTATAGGCTTCTATCTCCTTTAAATAAGAGCATGGAGGTTTATCTAACGGTATAGTATGCCACCCTACATATTGATGGATAATCCAAACTAATCAATTATGTCTAGTGTTATTCAACTTATACAAAGTACCTCAAAGTCCCTCGTTGAAGATATTATAGATTTGCCATTAGTTTCTTTGATTGCTCACAACATTCAATACGCTGACACTTCTTGCACCCCATCAAACTCAAACACTAAACGAACGTGCCCCGCGGCTATCTGCTCGATAAATCTGTTATTTACGTCATTGCAAGCAAACAGTCCAATTACAGCTTTATTTTGAAACCAAACAATTTTGTCCGCTTCAATCTCAGTCAAAATATCACCCAGATCCTTGACCCCATTCCACCTCCGAATGCTGCCCTCTTCACCGTCCGAGTTTGTATCATCTTAGCGACACTCCAACAGAACGATCCATCATGTTTACGTTATCTCTTGTAGCTGCTCATCTAAACTAAACGTACCCCGCTTTTTTTCCCCTGCCCACTGTGGTATGTCTCGTTGTCATGGGTAACCAGTAGTGGCATACAATTCCGAGAATAAAGTCTGTTAGTTCCTTATTCATAGCAATACAAACAAGTTTCTCATTTCATGGTGATCTTACTGGGTACTTTACATCACGATAAGTCACCCATTGGTTAGAACTGTTGCATACTGAACTTTTTGTTTGCAAGTTTTGATCGATGTAAAAAGGACATTCTACAAGACCATGGGTTTATATAAGTTGGTGATGCTCTTTTAGTACCAAGAGTTTTGGGCAAATGGAATGATAATTTTATAAACCAATGTTTTACTTTTTTTCACAAGCGTATGGTAGCATTGGAGTATATTGGAATTGACGAATAAAGGGAACACATTCTTTCTTTACACTCCTAGTATTTTTCCCATTCTGGATCATATAGGAGTCATGGGTCAGGCATCACCTCTTGGTTTATCCATCAAATAATACACCCTTGAAAGATCACCACCCAGTAAGAACTTCTTCTTTTGCGTATCCACAATCATTGGTAATGGCTTGTGGTGATGTCAGGATTTTTATTCAACTAGTAAGCTGACCCGGGGCCATTTGTATCCATGTACCGAGCGCTCCAAACATGCCCGCTTTTTTGATACGGGGCGTATTAGACCAGGTCGGGGATTTACACCCTACTCTATCGACACTGACCGTGAATGCGTTATGTACATGTACGTTGTGGCTCTCCTGTATACGGGGACCGACAGCTTCACTCCCCTCCGAAGGATGGGATGGTTTCATGATCCATTTGCCCATTCCAAGTGACCATGGAGGAAGCAGTATTCTGATCTTAATCAATAGCTCGTATACAGATTAAATCCATAGTTGACACCCGAATAACTCCCATCAAGTGACCCCACCGGGATTTGAACTCCGATTTTTTGTAAATTTTGTGCCGGCACCATGAGCACCCTAAACCGCTAGGCCACGCTTCCCGAACTACAAAGAACTGCAAAAGAAAGAAGAAAGATTCTTTAAGAGTGAATGCCTTCACTATGTCTTCTCTGCCTGCAATTACTATGAACAATCCATGAAAAATTGCACGCACTGAAAACCAAACAGATGATGAAACGCAGAAACCAATGCCTCAAATAAGATTTCATTCATCCACACATTTAGCAAGTGTCGGGCATTGTCACTGTGAGTAGCCTGGTTCAAGGAGCTCCATTTAAATATTTTTCACTGTTAATTTTGCAGCATGAAAGCTGTCCTGTCAGGCGAATTTCAGACAAAATTTTCATTACATTTAAAGTCAGCCCCTGAGATTTCACAGATATTGTAGGTGATAAATATTACAGCAATTTGTCTAGTCTTATTAACAACCAGGACTTTCAGATCGTAAATATTTTTCCTGGATATTTCATGGATAAACAATTTTCAGTCATGTTCTTCTCAGATTAAAGCTGCATTTGTTTCCAGCACCTTCTGTCTTATCAATGTTTCACTAGATATCCCCGGAGAAAAGCTTATTCACAAGTTTGAGTTGATCCCGATCTGCGTTTGTGTTATGAGCAATTGCTTTTTCCAATGTCCCACAGGCCACTTGCTGTAATTGCTGTCTGTTTCACGGCAGAAAATACAGAATTGCATAGGCTTACAGATATGACGAATTTGCACATAAGATTAGGTCACATGATTACTAAGGCTAACTGATCAGTTGTATAAAAACTCAACTTTTTGTACAGGTAAGATCGGGGGAGGTGGTAGATCACAAAATGCCCCGAATACTTCCCCACACCTGCATTTACAAATTCGCTTTCTGATTATAGTTCATCAAAATTCACCCCCAGTTTGACGGTTGTGTGTACAACATATCTCACATGCACTCATCAGCAGTTATTGCTCTAGCTGTCCATCTTCTTACAAAATAAGTAGTTCAATAGGTCAGGAATCAAACCATTCACTTCTTACTTTCACCAGTCTTTATTTCTTTATATCACCCCTGCATAAATTATTAAATTCGTATTTTCCAATGGAGAGACATTTTGGGAAAAATTTACAGCATATGTAATTCTCTGTGATTTAAAGGTGGGTTCCTCCATAAAACGGAGATTTTGATATCAGAAAAAGTTTTTTTAGTCAGGAAATATTTCATTTATGTTCTAACAAAATGTCTCATTAAATTAAACACCTGTCCTATGTGCCAATTAGTAGCAACATTTTTGCTTCTATATCTTGAATGGCCGGCTGGACTGATTACTCAAAATTTGTAATTGGATGTTTTTTTTATGATATTGTCTCCATATGTGAGAGAGAAGCATATGACAAATTGGACATGACTGGTCATCCAACTTGGATATAATTTTTTTGGATGTTTTATAAAGTCATGTTTCCATGCAATGTGCAAATATGCAAATAAAAAACCACAAAAATTATAGCTTATACAGTACCATTAGTCCTAGGTGTTTATACTGACCCAATTTTGTAATGGTCTGGCCAGATATTCTATCCAAATGGGGTGACTTGTTTACTATCCACCTACTCGTTATGCCAATGGTAACCCTTCAAACCTTGGTAAATTCTGTATAGGTTAATAACAATTAATCCATACTTTTGAGATGCTTCCCAAATGAATGCCTCCCTGGCATTGGGAGCATCTCAAAACCACGACCTAAGACTAGGCTTGTTTGGACTCATTTCAAATACATTTTTCATGCTGACTTCTAACTGTGGTCTTAAAAATGCAATGTTGAGAAAAAATGAGAAATAATTATAGCGCTGAGTAAAGACACTATCATGAATTGTTGAAAATATTTGAAATTTTGCAGAATAGCTTCAAATGAAGGATAGTCTGTAGAATTCTCAAAAGTTAACCTTTCCAGCTGTAGAATTGACAGAAAAGGAATAAACGGCAGTGTTCCAAGATACGAGTCCCATTCAATTAACGTGTTGTAAAGTACGTGTCCGTTCGGACAGTAATGACTAAATCTCCGATTCTGTCCTATTAGGTGGCTTCTGGTCTTTATCATTTGCAGGGTATGTTAGGATCTGCACATTGTTCATACATTCACAATCTGATTTTTGATGATTTTTTCGATTTGCGATTTAGCAATCACTGATAGTGTCTTTACCTAGTTGCCTGTGGGCCTGATGAAGATAAATACCCCTTAAGAACTGTACATCAATCTAGGGGCTACTCATGGTGGTGCAGGTCTATATCATGCCAAGAATCCTCACTTTTATTTTGATGCGATCCCAAGGTAACTTCTCACACTGTCCAGAATCCCCTCATTATTAGAGCATGTGTAGTCATTATAATGAACATTTCAAGCATATAAAATATGGCTATTGTGAAATGATGTCCTATATTATTCTATGAAAGCTGACAAAAATGACTCAACCATAATGTGTTTTTAATAATGCACAATCATGGTATGCCGTTCTTGGCATGGTGTCATTCTGTGAACAAATGCTTTGCCTTTATCAATTTTTATTCTCCATTTTCATAATTTTAGAGAACATTACATTAAATTAACAAGAAATTTGTAGTATATAATAAGATTGCCGCCAAGTCAGGTTTTTAATTGGGAGCAATAAATATGTGTAGGTGAAATAGACCGCCAAAAAATTAGTCACATTTTATTTCAAAATAGCAAATGACCATTAATTTTAAATAACCTGGTAGGCCGACAGTGCTAGACTCAAGCTCTATCGACCTAGTAAATTAGGATAAATTGGCTGTTGTGATGAGGTGGTAGAGTGGATTATCACATTTAGTTACATATGCACAAGAGCTCATGGTTTATATTCATAACCTAGCAGAAAAGTACACAGATCACATGCCATATGCTTTTAGCACCTTCCAAGTTTGAAGTCACACTGGCTATCAGTTTAAATAGTGGAGTGGATTAATGATTTCTCTGTCTACCTTAAGCCAGGATAGAAAGCCAGTTGGCCAACCATCACCCTCTGCAATCATTACCATACTACTTCCACAACATCTTGTTGTGTGGGTCAAATTATTTGATGGACCAAAAACTACAAGCTGGAAGAAGATTATACGGTGCCGGCCCCGCACCCAGATGTGTATTGGTCAAATATTCATTAAACTTTGTGCATACCTTGTGTGGTTTACTCAAGTGGTTTCCACTGATATAGGACGCCAAATGAAGACATGATGACTCGCTTCATGGGCAAACTAAATAACGTTGGAATAATCATATCTCTCATTGAAATTTTAACTACTTTAGTTCTCCATGTAACAAGGATGTATATATATTTGGTAAATCTTTCCCTGGAATGGCCAGCGCACGATATGTTGAAAAAAACCCGTGCGCTTGGCCGATTCGAACCGGCGACCTTCGTATTACAGGCACGACGCTCTAACCAACCGACCTGAGCTATCAATCAGGGTTTGTAGAAGGCGATAGATATCTCTATAGGTTGTTAGGTCGAATGTGTCCTTTGTCCTTCGCTTTCCTAGCGGGGAGCATCAGAACTGTATATTTAACATATGTAACATATACGATTATAATCGTATATGTTAACTATAACAGTTCTGATGCTATCCGCTAGGAAAAGCGAAGGACACATTTCGAACCTAACACCTGATAGATGATATCTATCCTCTTCTACACCTGCTTGGATAGCTCAGTCGGTTAGAGCGTCGTGCATGTAATACATGTCGCCGGTTCGAATCCGGCCACACACATGGGGTTTGTTTTCAACACTATCGTGCGCTGGCCTCTCCAGGGAAAGATTTACAATAATATATTATATCTCATCCATTGTTTTCAAGTGCCTTACAGGGTGCGTACCAAATTATTTATCTTCTCAGTTTTAAGTTTACTCATTCTGTTCACCAATATCAAACTAGGCATCAGGTATCCAATACACTGGTCATTCATCATTCAAACTCTAATGCAGCTGAACGCACCTTCCGTACAAGAGCAGCTATCTTCTGGAATAACCTTCCTCACAATGTGTGTCTACAATTTGAAAATTTTACAACAAAGCAGTTTAAAAACATCCTGTAAGCATTTCTCTTGCCATGTAAATTACTTTTACTGTTCACTCTACTGCATACATATTTTCATTCCTTTAATATTGTAAAATTTGTAGATAATGTACATGTACATTGTATAGTGTAATTTTTTAAATTCTCATGTAAATCAGGGCCAACTTGAAAAACAGTGTAAACACTGAATGTTGTTACCCTGTGGAAAGAAAGCACAAATAAATAAATAAATGTACCATCAAACTTGGTCATTCATGCCATTCCAACTTATCCCTTTAAGTCCCCAATTTCCTATAAGATACACCAAAAGAACTACAGAAAGAAACTGACAACATCAGGAACTAGCATAGCTCTTTGACTCAGTGCTGACATCTAAGTCAGCCCTCTTGATAGTGTTCCAAATCATGAAAGATAAGATACTGCATGTTATTCATTAATTGGTGAACTTTGTCTGCAATGTCTGTGCCACAAATTGGGAAGGAATTAAAGGATTTCTGTCATTAAAGCAGTACACAGACAATACATTACAGATCTCATCCTGTCATTTTCTAATTCTAATATTTGAAAACATTCTTAAAATTTACTGAAAAAAGACTAGCTTTATTCTGTTACCAATATTTCAAATTTATCATTAATCTGATGGGGGGGGGGGTAAAGTGGGTTGGATGAGGCTGTTGATTGGGTTAACCACTTTGTTTTAAATGACAAAATTTAATTCATCATCTGCTTTTAAACCAAATTTAAAAAAAAAAAAAAATTAAAGCCTCTCAGAGCCCTAGACCATGCTTTTGAAAATCACTCTCAGCAATTAAAATCCACATCTCATAAATAAGCTGGCAATGATTTCACAAATAAGTGGCAACATTTCAAGTCTTTCTATTTTTTTGCCATTTGTAAGAAACTTAAAATTCCTTTATTTCATTAATAATTTTCTGTGTTTTATTGAATCTCATCCCAAAATAATCTTGTTCCATGAAGATTACCTGTTAAGGATTCATTTCAAAATCCAATGTACATGTAACCAGAGGGGTTGCATATATCTTATTTCTTAATGGTATCAGGTGATCACTTTAATGATATATTGTAATGCAATTGCACATAGTATGCAAGAACTTACA
>JAMKCH010041195.1:0-13496 GCA_023653785.1 Ophioderma brevispina | reverse complement strand
ACAGGTCATTCCTACTAGCAGCCATGTTGTTTATCTTTGTAACACAGGATTGATAGTTGTGTTGCGAGAGGAGAATCAAAGGGTCATCCTTACTAGCAGCCATGTTGTGTATCTTTGTAACACAGGATTGATAGTTGTGTGGGAGATGAGAATCAAAGTCCTTCCTACTAGCAGCCATGTTGTTTATTTTTGTAAACACAGATTGAGAGTTGTGTGTGAGAGAGAATCACAGGTCATTCCTACAAGCAGCCATGTGTTTATCTTTGTAACACAGGATTGATAGTTGTGTATGCGAGGAGAATCACAGGTCATTCTTACTAGCATCCTGTTGTTTATCTTTGTAACATTGGATTGCTCGTGGTGTAGGAGAGAGAATCACAGAGTCATTCCTACTAGCAGGCATGTTGTTTATTTTTGTAACACAGGATTATAGTATGTGTGTGAGAGGAGAATCTACAGGTCATTCCTACTAGCAGCCATGTTGTTTATCTGTACAGGATTGATAGTTGTGTGGAGAGGAGAACACCAGGTCATTCCTAATACTCATTTGTTATCTTTGTAACAAAGGATTGATAGTTGTGTAGGAGGAGGGAGAATCACAGGTCATTCCTACTGCAGCCATGTTGTTAATCTTGTAACAGGATGATAGTTGTGTTTGGGAGATGAGAACACACAGGTACATTCCGACTAGATCCATGGTTTTATCTTTGTAACACAGGATTGATAGTTGTGGAGGCGAGGAGAATCACAGTCATTCCTACTGCATCCATGTTGTTATTTCTTTGAAACACAGGATGATAGTTGTGGGGAGATGATAATCAACGGCATTCCTAATAGCAGCCATTGTTGTTTTAATCTTTGTAACACAGGATGATAGTTGTGGGTGAGAGGAGAATCACAGGTCATTCCTACTAGCAGCCAGGTTGTTTATCTTTGTACACAGGACTGATGTTGTGTGGGAGAGGCGAATCACAGGTCATACTACTAGCAGTCATGTTGTTTATCTTGTTGTAAAACGGATTGACGTTGTTGTGTGAGAGGAGAATCACAGGTCATCCTACTAGCAGTCCTGTTGTTTATCTTTGTAACCAGGATTGTCGTAAGTTTGAGAGGAGAAATCAAGTGGTCCAGTGGACATGACTGCCGACTCATGATCCAATGGTTGTGGGTTCGGCCCCGCGTGGCCAATGTGTGTGCACTTGGGAAGGCACTTTACCTCACTTGCTTCGTCCGACCCCCAAGCGATATTTGGGTAGATGTTAGGGGGATATTACAAATTAAGTGTGATAGGAATGTGCGCTTGGCCGGCTGACGGCCTAGGTGAAGCGAATGATTGTGACGATTTACTGAAGCAGCCGTAAATAATAATAGCAAAAGCCGCTTGAATTCCTGTGGAAAAGGCGCTATATAAATGTCGGTATTATTATTATTCCTACTCGCAGCCATGTTGTTTCTTTTTAACAAGGATTGATAGTTGTGTAGGAGAGGAGAATCACAGGTATGCCTACTAGCAGCCATGTTGTTATCTTTGACACAAGGGTTGATAGGGTTTGTGGTTGTTGGAAGCGGAGATCACGAGGTATTTCCTAATAGCGCCATGTGTTTTTCTTTGTAAACGGCGGGTCATTCCATGCCAATTCAAAAAGTGAGTTACATCATAGGATGGAATCTTTCTTTCTGGGAGTATTGAAAGATTTCATGAGAAAACTAAAATCCTGAAATTGATAGAGATTTCAAATATTGTTTTAATATAATTAAATTTAAAATTTGAGGGGGTCACCTCACAAACATGTACGGTGTGAAATTCAATATTCAGGGGCCATAAGTAAAGAACGACACACATCGATCCTTCTAACTTGGCATTCTGGATAGCCTTTTGCTGCAAGATTCAAATATGTGAACAGAAAAAAACTGCACATTTCCCAATTAAAAATGATTAGGGTCAAAAATGGCTCAAAAAACCACTAAAATGAAAAAAAATAAGGGGGGGGGGGCATAAGTCAAAAGTAAAAAGTGATATAACTCCCAAATTGGGGCTGGAGATAGCTATCTTAAATACTACCATTGGTCCATCTTATACTTATATCTGCTTTATTAGAAAGAGATATAGCTGTCACAAAAAGCAAAGCCAATTTGACCTTGACTTGGTCCCCCTAAAACCAATGTCATACATAGATAGTTGTGTGAGAGGAGATTCACAGGTCATTCCTACTGCAGCCCATGTTGTTATCTTTGTACAACAGATCTTGCCCTAAGTTGTGTTGGGGAGAGGAGATGGAGAGGAGAATCCACAGGTCATTCCTACTAGCAGGCATGTTGTTTATCTTTGTGTAACACAGGATTGATAGTTGTGTGTAAGAGGAGAATCACAGGTCATTCCTATAGCAGCCATGTTGTTGTCATGGATTCATCATGGGGATTCTTTGTTGCATCAATAGTTATTTCCACATTGGAACTACCAGTACTACCAGAGATATCCAGTGTTTATCATAATCCAAGGTGAGTGATTAGAGCACACAACTTTTAAAACATGTCTAGCCATGGCCAAAGAGATTTATTATCATTGCCTTAATTGTTTATCCAGAATCTTTCAAATGTTTAAATCATTTACACATAACTCAATTTGGCAAACAATCCAAATTTAGATCCCAGGCTATAAAAACTATTCCAAATGAGGATTCAGCCAACTTGAAGAGACTAACCGCTAATTCTTTACCCTTGTAAAAAGATGTCTATCTACCTCAATAATAATAATAATAATAACAGTGGCGTACCGGGCCTGCCCTCTCTGAGGGGGCAAATTTCCCAGTCTTGGGAAATTTTCCCTTTCAGGGGGTCAAAAGGCCAATTTTTTCCCGGTCAGAGGGCTAAAAAACGGCTGATTTAGCATGATTTTTGCCAATTTTTTCCTGTTCAAAGTCGGCCCCCCCGCCTGTTACGCCACTGAATAATAATAATAATAATGAGGCATTAAATCTGTGGATCAGGAAAAGCTTGATGGAAGAGATGAGTTTTCAACTTGTTTTTGAATTGAGAGAATATGGGGATGTTGCTAAGGCTGTTTGGAAGTGAATTCCAAACGATTGAGGAAACAAAATGAAAGGAGCGTTCACCGGCTGATTTAAGGTTAACCCAAAGAATTTGGAGCATTTATTTTTGGTGGAAGATCTAAGAGCACAGGAATGTTGATAAATACACAAAACGGGTGACAGGTGTAGCAGCAGAGTGACAAAATGACAGAAAGCCAAAAACAGCCAATTCGTATTGGATTCAGAATTCAACGGGCAGCCAGGGAAGCTTGATGAGAATAGGAGTAATATGCTCATGCTTCTTCTTTTTATCCCCATGGCTTGTTGTCCCCCTCCCTGGCTTGAAAACCAGTAGAGGGATATAGTGCGAGAGCGTGCATGTCTGTAAGTATATGTATGTGTGTGTTCCAGTTTTGGTTGTGTGTGGGTGGTGTGTTGTGGGTTCGGCTCTATTTGTTTTGTTTGTGTTTTCATATTTTCTTCTTCCTTCGAAAATTTGACACCGACTTAAACAGACTTGGGGTTAAGTTCAATTGGGAATTCCTTCATGTATTGGCTGAATGTCAAGGTCATGGACCGAGGTCAACAGGTCATCTGAGTCATGTTCCATACTGCCATCGTGCAGGGGGATGACGCAAGTTTTACTACTACTATACTGACTGTAATTTTAAACCAATAATCACGGGCCGACACAGAGGCGCTGAGTTGATTAGCAGCACCAGCCAAGTTTTAGTTGCAAATATCAAGAACTGGAAGGTGAAACACAATTCACAAGTCATGGAATCACAGTCATTGACTGAAAAAACACCTGACTTGCGCACATGCGCATATAAAGGAGTACGAAAGAATACACGGAAAACAACTGCGTGAGCACGTTGACGTCACTGATTCGAAGAAGGCGAAACGTTCACTGGAGTATTTCAACTTTGATTCAGCTGAAACTTGAAAAAGTAATTTGTGTGTATGTAGAATCCAAATGACATCATCAGGCCAAGGTCTTCCAAGGTCAGATATGTTCATGTTTATGGTCTTCCCAATTCGTCAAATTGCGATGACAGATGACGCATGCATTCTGGGGAATGTTGTATTTTCTTATTTGATATAGTTTTTTTTGTGTCATCTTACGTTCCAAGGTGATGTCACTTGACCTTTTGTGTTGCGTAGCCATAAATCGCTCGCGCTATCTTGAAGCGTAAGCATATAATGCAGCGATAAAGGCGGCAAGGAATGGAGAACCTAGTGGGAAATGCAAGACGCAGTAAATACGTCACCTTCAACTTGGTTGACCAAAACTATAGTAACATCTCACTCATGTATCGTCTTTGTTCTTCATTAACAGGTCGCAAGAATCCTTTGTCTCTATGTGTTTTATGCAATTCTCGCTGCTGCCTTTATGATGTCTTTAATTAATGGTGCAATTTCACAACATTACACATAACTGGCCTTCAAGAAACGTAGGATTGTATCCAGAACCCTAATATAGGGAGACACTTGCTGAACAGGATAAGGAATTCTGTCAAAACATGGTTCAAATTTCTTAATTAATGCAGAGAAGTGGATAAGGAGAAGAGGTGCACAGGATGTTTAAACAAGGCGCCTAATCTCAATATTAAATTTTAAAAAAAATCAAGGGCATGTAGGATTTTATATCAAAGAAAACCCTGGATATCAAGGAGACACTGCTGAACAGGATAAGGATTCGGTCAAAACTGGTTTCAATTTCTTAATTATGCAGAGAAGTGGGATACGGAGGAGAGCTGCGCAGGATGTTTAACAAGGCGCACTACAATCATCAATATTAAATAAAAAATCAAGATGAAATAGGTTTATCAAAGAACCCTGATAAAAGGAGACCTTTTGTGAACAGGATAGGGATTCTGTAAAACTGGTTCAAATTTCTATGAGAGGTGGGATAAGGAGAAGAGGTGCACAGGATGTTTGTTTAATAAAGGGGGGCGCAACTTCATTATCAATATAAATAAAAACAAAGGGAATGTAAGAAATTTTATCAAGAAATCCTGACTATAAGGATAACAACTAGCTTACCACAGGAAAGGTATTCCTGCAACAACTGGTTGATTTCTTAATTATGCAGAGAAGTGGCATGGGATAACGGAGGAAGAGGTGCACAGAATGTTTAACAATTGCACCCTCTAAGATTTTTTCAAAATTGATATTTTGCATGGCTATACATTAGACCTCTCCGAAACTGATTTAAAAAAAACCCATATCAGCACCCTTGGTGGTTAAAGTGACTGGAGGATATTTTTTTAAGATAGGAATTTCTCTCAAATTTCACTGGATCGGTTGTATACCCCTACCGATAATTTGGACGGTTTATTGGACAAACAGTGGCAAAAGAAAGCCACAACCTTGTTTTGGAACTTGCCTGCTATCGTAATCGTTCCCCATAGAAAACCATGCTTTGACTTTGTGTCGTGCACATTCCATTCCTTCCTTCCAAACTACTAAATCATCAATCCTTATTACATGAAAGACAGTGTATTCGGCTAATTCAATTCACATAGTGTGATCTAAAAACCTTTGTAAGCATTCCCACATTGTAAAAAGACTAGGTCACGAAAAATTGGGGGCGCTTCTTCTGGAATCCTTCCTCATGTCCTTTAACAGAACAATTTTATAATAAAATGACTCCAGAGTCCTGGGATAAGCAAGCAATTTTGTTTTTTTTTCTCTCATAAAGTACTGCAGTTTATGATGGAAATTGTACATGTAAAACACGCTTATCACTGATTTCAGTTAAAAATGCATTCATCAAACATTTTTTTTCGACTCTCTCTCCCTGCACTATCGCCTGCTATCCCCTATAATTCCAGCCCGATGACCGAAACTGCGTGTTTTTTAATATCAATGAGTAACAGTCTATGATATTAAATGTAATAGACACATCAGTTTGGTCCCCCGCCAACTTTTGTTGGCAAGGGGACTATGAAATGGTACCGTCAGTGTGTTGTGTGCATCCCATGCGATAGTCTTGAATAACACGTATGGAAGTACCCATCTTCGCAACATAGATGTACTTCAAGTAGTCGTGGGTGGATACAGTGGGGGTATGTGGCATGGGTCAAAGGTCAAATGTGGTCAAAAATAGGTCCAATAATGGCAAAAATAGGGCTAAAATCGCTATAATAAACGTTTCAACACGATATCTTTGTGATGGAGCAAGTATGGGGTGTCCATCTCTTCGCACCTAGAATGTCCCCCCCCCCCGTCGCTTAAGTTAGGCTGCGATTGTTATGGAGTGGGTCATGTGGAATTTGATCAAAGGTCAAATGGGGTAAAAAAAATAAGGCCAACAATGGAGTTAATTGCTATAACTTAATCTGTTGGTAGGATGATGAAACTCGTGTGGTGTGTCAACATTCACATGCCAAAATTTTTGGAGGTCTTTATTCAACGGTCATGCGTGGAAATCCATTTCAAGGTCAAATCACAAACAGTGGTAGGAGGATGAAAAGTGGTGGGTGTGGTCACGTCCAATTTTTACCAAAAAATTTGAAGGTCATTTCCCGGCATGCGAGGTCATCCAGGTAAATCACTAACAATGTCGTAGGAGGATGAATTGGGGGTCGGTGTGGTCAACATTCCATACCAAAAATGTTGAAGGTCATGAGTGGGTCATCCAAGGTCAAATCACTAAAATATGTGTTAGGAAGATGCAACTTTGTGGGTGTGGTCAATTTCAGTGCCAATTTTGATGGTCATTTGAAGGTCATGCATGGTCATCAACAAATATTTGGGTAGGAGTTAAACTTGGTGTTGTGGTCAACCAAAAAAATTTCATTGCCAAAATTTTGATGGTCATTTCCAAGGTCATGCAGGTCATTAAGGTCAAATCCTTGCTCATGATTGATGGTCCTGAAACCTATGGAATGTGGTCCAACATTCAATGCCAAAGGTTATGCGGGTCATTCAAGGTCACAAATCACTAATCACGTGCTAGGAGGATGAAACTTGGTGGGTTTGGGTAACAGTTCGTGCCGGAAGATTTGGAGGTCATTGCAAGGTCAAGCGGAGCATCTAAGGTCAAATCACTAATCAATGTGGTAGGAGGATGAACATCGGTGGGTTTGGGTCAACACCTTGCATTTGTTGAAACTTTGGAATGGTCATTTCAAGGTCATGTGGGTCATCCAAGGTTTTTTTTTTTTTTTTTTTTTTTTGTTTCACAAAAATCGCTAAATATGTGGTAGGAGGATGAAAAACTTGGTGGGTTGTGGGTAACCGTTAGTGCGGAAGTTTGGAGGTCATTTCAAGGTTCATGCGGGGTCATTTAGCTCAAAATCACTAATCATGTGGTAGGCGATGAAAATTGGGGGTGTTGTCAACACTCAGTGCCAACAATTTTTTGGCAAGGGTTCAAGGTCATTCTAGGTCAACTCTTTGCACATGGGTGTATGGGCATTTAAACCTAGTGAATGTGGTCACATCAATGCCAGAATTTTAAGGTCATTGAAGGTCTGTGGGGGTCATTCAGGTAAAATCACTTATAGTGGTTTAGGAGGATGATCTTGGTGCGTTTGTGTGGTCAACAGTTCAGTGCCAAAAATTTTTAAGAATCATGTCAAAATTCCCTGAGATCTTAAAATGGTGCTGCTTGTCTTTAGCGACTGCACAGTGGGCGGGGGACCTTTGTGGTCCGAGAACCGCCTTGTTAAAAATACGGCAAACAAATAGTCCTACAAATTACATGGATGTTTGGCCTCTTAAATATTAATGCCCACAGTTATGGAGTATGTATTTTGTACAGTCTCATTTTTTTCAGTATCATTCAAGCAAATTGGAAGAAATTGCTATTTTGTGAAAAGAGGCAGTGCTGCTTTAGATTTAGAAAAAAAATCATCAAGGGGGTAGTGTTGAAATGGTATCTAAATCGGAATGTCTTCCAAGAAAAGCCTTCCTTGTGACTTGCCATTCTTTCCTTGTCGTTCTGAATTTTACTGTTGTGTTGTAGCAGCCTAAGGCACTCCACAGCAGCACCATGAGCACTCTGCACATTTAAATATATATTTATTATTATTAACCAGTGAATCCGGTGGGGGGGTCACTTGGGGGGGTCACTTGTGAACCAAAAAAAAAAACGCTTGAAAAAAAATTTTTTTTTCCGGACAGGCGATTGTACGCACGTACCTGTTTAGGGTATCAGAAACAGCCCCAAAATATGGAGAAAAGGGTATGTTTGTTTCTTAACCCTGAAATTGGGATGTACGTGTTAATAGGGTATACATTCAGCAGGGATCAAAATCATTTTCGGAGTAAAGCAAAAACAAGATAAATAAAGGGTATATTCGTGGCTTGAAAAAATGTAATATCCCTGGAAGATGTCGCATTTCCCCAAGATTACACACTATATCTTTGTACAAAATTCCCTTCAAATGGCCAAGTTTCCCTCCAATAGCCAACTTCCTGGGAAGGAGCTTCCCAATTCCCCCACTTTTTTTTCGAGCCATGGGTATATATAACGGGTATAATTAATAATGCCTTGCTTCTTACTTGTTTAGGTATCAAACCAGATAAAAATACTTCTTTAGGGTATGCTTTTAGCTTGTGTGTAGGCAGTGGAAATACCTGTTTTAGGGTGCATTTTGAAAAAAGTCCACGTCACGCATTATCATCCACCTTTGAATACACGTAGCCACCCTGGCCCTGAATATAGGAGACACTTGCTGAACAGGATAAGGGATTCTGTCAAAACTGGCTCAATTCTTAATTGCAGGAGAAGATGGGCTACGGATTGAAGGGTTATGACAGAGGGAGGGCATCTAAAACGGAGAAGGACAACTGGTGTTATATCACAACATCACTTTCTTGACTTTTGGGAAAATATAATTTCTTCAATGAAATTGTTTCTGAAACAACAGCATCTATTTCATAAGCATCCTTAAATGCCTAATAGTCACGACATATAGAATATGAATATTTTGAGCAAAGGCAGCTCTCTACAAATGATATTCAGATGTTTGGCATCACTGCAATCAATGGATATGAAGGGCCAGGGGGGAAAATGTTTCGTCTCAGCCTCCCACTTCTAAAGTGTAAACATCACATTTGACCGCATGTGATATTTGATCATTAATCTTAGGTCATAGTCCAAACTTTTTATAAAGGGGCAGGGCAATCAAAATGGACAGCTTACTGTACGTTGTGGTACTGTTATTGTATTTGCCGGATTAAAATTTCAAGCATATATATATTGGACGAAAACCTCATATATTGATCAAGATTTTATTTGAAAGCATTATGCTACCGTGGTGCAGCAGGTAAAACGTTAGACTATGTAAATATAGTACATTCTAATTGCTACATTACTGTGGATTTGTAAGGAGAAAGAAGGAAAATTTACTGCAGCGATTTGTTAACAGGATTCTAACCATTTAAGCTATCTACTATGTGTTTGACCCCAGGACTTCGAATTACCCAGGTGCAAACACATGTACAGGTTGCATGTAACTTTCTTTCTGGGCATGTAAAGTTTGTATCCTGCATGCACAGTGCATGTAATTTTAAACTTTGTGAAATCCACATATATGTATTTAGCCTTAATTATTTCATAGAAAAGTCCAATATGCTGGAATGACCCAAAATTTGAAACCAACTGTCAATAGTCTAAACTTACCAGAGTTTGCTATGATAAAGGCTAGTACTAGTATAACAACCAATGTTTACAATTATTAGCCTGTGTATGTAACTTCAAAAGGCAGTAAATTTTTGAAAGTACATGCACCAGTGCATGTAATTCTACAATTGCTTAATGCGAAGACTGGTTTACCCTCGTCTACCTGAACCATTTTGTAAAAAAAAACTCACGGGGTGGGGTTGCCCACGCCTCTTGTGAGTTTCCAAACTGAACGTCTGATTCCTATAAATTTGATACCACATGATAGCTTATTTCAATTTGTATCAAATATTGTACCCAGCATTTCTCTTATGACATCAGAATTTGAGTAAATGTAGGGTGTAAAATTGATATTTTCGCAATTTTACTGTGACACAAAAACACAAAATGCACTAAAAAACCGACATAAGTCATTTCCCATCAAGTGACAAAAAAAACAAAAAAAACAAACCTGAAAATCGAATTAACTTTTGTGCTGAAATTGAATCTTCCCAAATTCTACTACTCTGGATGGAAATGGACAGTTTTCTGAGTTGCGAACTTTGATGCAGATCTGTGTCGTCCTAGGCATGTTGGTACTAATTTTTGTATCATGAAAGAGAATAGCTTTCATTGTACCAAAATCAAATATGGTGGTATTCTGGTGCCGTACTAGCCATGTTTGTAAACTCTCTCAGAAGGGGGAAGGATGGTTGCCACTCCCATCCATCACTTTTGGAATCACCCATAAACTTATCTATTCCCCGGGATGTTGTTTTAGCATGAAAAGCCGCATACCTTGTAAAAGTACATAATTTTTTGGTACAAGAAAAGGGGATTTTATCAAGGCGGGAATAACATTGGGGACGGTCGGGGACGTTGGCAAGCCCTTTGTGGGTAACAGGAGTTATTACTCAATTTGAAACTATAATTGCAGTAATGTGGATATAGTTTTAAAGGCCCGTGGATTGTCTTATTTTTCCACGGGTTCAAGCTTCTGAATATAATGGCTGCCATACGAAAAACCTCTTATCTTTTTCTTAAATGCAAAATTCAGAGAGAAAAAAAAGCTCAACTCAAGAGTGGTAATTAATTGGATCTGCCCCAATGTTTTAACAGTTGAAGAGCCATTTAGACTGATGAAATGCAATAATACAAAATCAAAATGTCTGCCAATTCAAACTCATACCCATGTTTTTTGGGCCTTAAAATCATGCTATGCAACTTCCTGTCACCATAGACTTTCATTTTCTTAAATGCATTTTTTGCTCTTAAAATAGAGCTCTGAGCGCGCTTTCCCATAAAATGCGCATCCTTTTGAAAATTAGATTTTTAAAATTCAAAAAGAAAAAACCCCAATTAAAAAACAAAAAACTTGTTGAAAATTTGACGTACATGGTGTTTGCTTTTTTTAAAAACTGTTTTTTTAATGTTAAACTAAATGGCCCTCCATTGGAATCCACACATAAGAAAGTTTGTTGACCCTTGTATATTCCAGTGGGAGTGTTTTTCATCAAATTATAACCACGGTGTTTCAGAGCTCTAATCTGTTCAGAATGATGAATCACAAATTCTGATGTGGCCCCTGGGTTAAATGTCAGTTTTTGAATATAAGTTATATGGTAGGCAAGCACCCTCGCAGTACAGCTAAACTAAGCAATATCAAAAAACAAGTTTGTGGTGAGATGGAAGTTGCATACAGTGATTCCTTGAGCCCAAACAAGGTATTGCCACAAAAAATACTGCGATTGACCGAAAACCTTATCAATTTTGGTCAAAAATGATTAAATGACCAGATTGGTGACCACTTTGATTTTTTTGTCGGGGAAGTAGACTGGTTTTTTTCACTTTTTAATATTTTTTTTCTTCTAAAATGGGATAGGCATCATTAAGTGACAGAGATTTTTGAGGATACAAATTTCTGCTCTCAATCTCTTCACTGAATCGATTGTAGACCCCTACCGAGAACATTTCAAAGGTTTATTGAACAACCAAGTACAGCAGAAAACCGTACACGCTGGTTTTGAACTTGCCTGCTATCGCAATCGTCCCCATTGAAAACCATGCTTTGGCTTGACTTTCTGGTCGGCACGACAGAAAGTACTCAATCTCACGCTTATCATAAAGATTCGTAATTCGTCTAATTTCCAGTTCCGGGGTGATCTAATACATTTGTAGTCATTCCCAATATGCAAACAACCGGGTTCGACAAAAATTGGGGCGCTTCGTCTTCTTTTTCTGGAAATCTCCTCATGTCTCTTTAAAAGAAAGAGTCATTAATCTACGCCTATGTTTGAAGTGATTCAAACTATGACCCAATATGACCCTCTATAAGCCCACCTCTAATAAACAACAATAACTGTTTGAGAGGCATTTACAATACTGAAATGGCTAGATTTTATGACTACATTTAGCACTGAGTTGTAATATTTGTGACACACATGTCAACCCATAACCCATCAGAAACATTTAATATAAGTACTCTGCTGGGCTATTGTTGTAGGTCAGATGCCATCAAAGATGGCCCCCTCAAATGGCTTAACGAAATGTATTCAATGCAAGACGAAAAAAATCACTTTTCATGTTAGAATTATTTTTTTTTGTATTTCTGTAGGATTCAGGCTCAAAATCCAAGTAAAGAGAACTAAAAAAACTTTAGTGAGTCGTCAGGCAATCATTCCAAATGGACCCCATTGGCCCCCTTTTAACCTCAAAAAACAAATGATCATCTTTCGACTAAATGATTAATACATTTTGGCACTTCATTTAAATGCCACCATAGCCATATTGGACTTCCATATTGGATGTCATCTCACTGTATCAGATTACTGCGATTACATATTAAACCAACTGTCTGGATAATATAGATGACACCATTACAATTCCTAGATAAGCTTAAATCAATATAGTTTAGTGTATTACGAAGCCATTTCATTGTTTTATTGAAAACAATAAGGCCCTATGTGATTACTGAGAGTGTGTCTTCTTGCCTGCTAAAACGTCAGGGCAAATCCATTTACAACGTCTACCAACCAACTATCAGTTTTGTACCGCATCCACAGGGGGTTGGTGTCTGGTTGGCAGATGCAACAGTGTTAACCACTGGGGCGGTGTCAGGGGGTTTTTGCATTGTTTTTATACTTAAGATAAAAAATGTGCTATTTCTTGATATGGTTTATTAAAGTAATGCATTTTTTATCACTGGGCTTTCCCTGTTGACAACAGAACCTATCTGTGTAGTGGTTATCAATGTCAGTACATGTTAATATGCAGCAATCAAATCGATCACAGGACATTACAAAATACCCATTGCGTATCTTCGTAGATGAAACAAAAGATTGCTAAATATACATAGGGTATTTAATATCATTACCTTTCAGTGGAATCCGTGATATGCGCAAGGAGTCTAAACAGGGATAGAGGATGAACAATACTCGATTATAATATATACACTGGGTTCAAAATGTCTTAAAAAACGTCAGTTTACTGTCACTGGACTTCGAAACGGTGTAACTGTGAAAAAAATAAAACATTGTTTAATTATTGTGCGGGTCCCAACTGCAATTAGAATGTGTTGAGTGCATGAACATTTATTTATTTTTTTTTAAGCTATAGAATACCCATCAATTTACTCGTTGTATGTGAAATGGGTGTACAGGTGGAGTAAAAAAAAAAAACCGCTATACTTCAGAATAAAAAATAATTAAAATAGCTAAAAATTTTGCTCACATGATTGCGTTTGTGTGTATGAAGAGGCTAAACAGGCTTTCAGAAACGTTTTCATGTTGGTCTTTGGGACGTTTTTGAGGAAAATGTTAATGCCTATTTTATGAGATACTGAGAAATCCTGT